>JAJHSJ010000122.1:0-48030 GCA_021015155.1 Magnolia officinalis
AAACTGACTTATTAAATTGTGGGATGCATTATAGCTAAGTTACATTTTAAAAATTATATTTGTTGAACAATTCCAAACACTTGTCTTTTGAAATATTTGTCCCATTTCATTTTTAACAGGTCCAATAAATATCTATCAATCTAAATAATGGAATACATCTAAAGTGGTATTTATATTTTTGTTGAAAATTGGATGCCTCAAATGTATGTTGGAATAGAGGCCATCGACTAGTTGATAGTCCAGTCGACGGGTCGAAAGATATCGAAAACTCTGGTTGACAAGTTGACAGATTGTGCAGTTTGCACAATTTGTTTCTATTTCCATTTTACATTATATATGCGGGTGTAATTGGGATTAGGGCTAAAACTAGACATGTCTAAAGGTTTAAGAGAGAACGTTAAAAATTTTCTCCGGAAGCTTCGAATTGGTAAGGTTGCATCTCTTGTAACTGTTACTCATATTGCATTATCATTTTGTGCTGCTTTTTTTTTTTTTTTTTTTTCTCCGCTAGTTTTTCTATGTAAATTTAGAGTGCTCTTTCTTAGATTTATTTGTATGATTGTGATTATCTTCTTTGATTCTGCTATACATGTTTCCTCATGTCCCAATAGTTCTGGTGGTCTATTTTTATTCACTTCTTGTTCCAAGTACGTAATTTCTCTGTAATTTCTGTTTGCTGTGTATCCTCCATCACACTCTGCCAGAGAATCAAGGCATTTCTAATTTTTATTGATAGTGGCCTGTGCATCTTTGAAAACATATACAGGTTTTCAATTCTAACAAATGGAGCTCATTGTTCGGTGATCCAAGCCGTCGGTATGTTGTGTCCCACTGTGAGTGGGGAATGAACCAAAATCACCATAGACTGGAAAATCCCAATGGCCATCCTTAAGATCCTTTTCAGTTGCATGTGGACCGTTGTTGTATTTCTTCTTAACCTAGTGCCTGAACTCTAATTATCCTAACAGGTATATTTTCCGGGAACAGTCTTAAATGACAGGATGTGATAGACTAATTGTCGATTACCAAACCAAAGCAACCCACTTTAATGAAAAAAAAAAAAAACACCCACTTTAATGAAATTAAAAAGCAGTGTACAATGCAAAGGGGCATGAGCACGATTCGTCTCCTTTACAGTTTAGAGGATACATTAGTAATTATTATAAATTAATTTATTTGGCTTTTTCCATGTTCCGCATTTGACTACAATGATAATCTTTTTACCGGGCTCATTACATTCAGTTGGCATTTAAAATATAATCCAATTATTAGAATGATTTGAGACCTGTGGTGTGGTGCAAACAAATGTTAAAGTTGATTTTGTTAACCATTGCATGACATGGCTGCCCACATGCATGTTGTGTGTACCATTGGATAATGTGGCAGTTCTGTAATTTTAGTTAAGATGACGTTAGTAAGGGCCCTGTTTGGATACTACCAAATAAGTTATTTTTTCTACTTACAAGATAACTAACTATTTATTTGAGGTAAGTTTGTTTGGTTTATGATCAATTATAAATAACCTTTTTATTTAAAGTTACTTTAAACACTTCAGTCTAATAAGTAGAAATCAAGATAAGCTACTCAAGACATAAGTACATAGTTTATATAAGTAACTTAATCCAAACGACCCCTGAGTGTGATGTCGAGGGGTCAAAAATATTTATATATATATATAATATATATATATATATATATATATAATATATAGATATATATATATATATATATATATCCTCTGCTTTTCAAATAATCTCTCAAGGTCTTTCTTGGGTTACTTCTCACTCAAGTTGTGCAACAACCACCTATTTTTATTCTGTGATTGAATTGTTCTGGAGGTGAAGTTGTTAAAATCCTCAGTTTTTGAGGCATTTACTACCTCAAGGATAACAGATTGTGATTCAAGCTACGCATGTCTGTCTCTATTAGATTGTATAGTTGTAAATATCTATTATAGGATTTTTCCTCATTAGATTATATAGTTGTAAATCTCATATTATAGGTTTTTCCTTGTAAATACAGTTAGCAATAAGTTGTACTATGCCTATAAGAGAGGCTTCTCTCCTCCATGTCTCATATGGAAGAGAGAGACATATGGAGAAGAGAAGCCTCTCTTATAGGCATAGTAGAACTTATTGCTAGCTGTATTTACAAGGAAAAATCCATATAGGAGATTTACAACTATACAATCTAATAAGGAAAAATCCTATAATAAGAGATATGTAAGGTGAGAAAAATCAATTGTATTTTTGTATGTCTCATATGGAGGAGAGAAGCCTCTTTTATAGGCATAGTACAACCTATTGCTAGTTGTATTTACAAGGAAAAGCCTATAATAGGAGATTTACAACTATATAATCTAATAAGGGAAAATCCTATAATAAGAGATTTATAACTGTACAATCTAATACTCCTCCTCAAGTTGGAGAGTGAGCATTAAAAACTCCTAATTTGGAGCTCAAACGATGAAAAGAATCTTTGTCCAACGCTTTGGTGAATAAGTCCGCAATTTGTAAGGTGAGAAGAAATCAATTGTATTTCTGTATGTCTCATATGGAGGAGAGAAGCCTTTCTTATAGGCATAGTACAACCTATTGTTAGCTGTATTTTTAGGGAAAAACCTATAATAGGAGATTAACAACTATACAATCTAATAAGGAAAAATCCTAAGTGAGAAGTGACATAAGCAATCAAAAACACGAAGATGAGAGTAGTGCGGAGGTGTACAGGTCACTTTGGATTGGGGTGGGGTGGTGCCTAAAAGAAGTGTGATGAGAAGACGGTTAATGAGATATGTAGCTATAAAAATACAATTGCCCCAAAAATTGAGAGGAAGATGTGTATGAAATCGCAAGGCACGTGCAACCTCAAGGATATGTCAGTGTTTTCTTTCAACGACCACATTCTGTTGTGGGGGGTGGCGATGCATAAATGTTGATGGATAATACCAAGATCCTTGAGGAGTGATTGAAAGTTATGTGAAAAGAATTTCATACCATTGTCCGTACGAATCTGTTTAACCTTTTTGTGAAATTGTGTGGCAATCATGGCAAAAAAGGAGCAAAAGAAGGGAATTGATGGATAATTTACCAATGGATGTTAACACCAAGCTCTCCAATGAAAATGACGATATTCTTTTTGACCCAACTCCATACTGCGTCTAGTTGGACGCCTCATCTATCTCACCATTACTAAGCCCGATATTGTGTACTCGATTCAAACACTTAGCCAGTTCATGAGTCAACCACGTCGGCTCCACTGGGATGCTGCCCTTCGCATCCTTCGCTATCTCAAAGGCACACCAGGACAAGGTTTGATCATGTCTTCTTCCATCTCCTTCACCTTGAAAGAGTATTGTGACTCTGATTGGGCCAGTTGTCCCATGACACGTCGTTCCTTAACAGGCTACTGTACCTTTCTTGGTGAGTCTCCGTTATCCTGGAAATCAAAGAAACATCTACTGTATCTGTTTGTCAGCCGAAGCCGAATATCGCTCTATGGCCATTGCAACTTGTGAGCTCACTTGACTATTTTATCTTCTTCACGATCTTAATGTCCGCGACATCAAACCTGCTTTGCTATTTTGTGACAATCAAGCTATCCTCTACATCACAGTTAACCCTGTCTTCCATGAACGTACCAAGCATATAGAATTGGAATGTCACCTCGTCGTGACAAGATTCAATTAGGGACCATTAAGACTTCATATGTTCCTCTCACCTACAAATTGCGGACTTATACACCAAGGCGTTGGGCAAGGATTCTTTCCATCGTTTGAGCTCCAAGTTGGGAATTTTTAATGCTCACTCTCCAACTTGAGGAGGAGTATTAGATTGTACAGTTGTAAATCTCTTATTATAGGATTTTCCCTTATTAGATTGTAAAGTTGTTAAATCTCCTATTATAGGTTTTTTTGTAAATACAGCTAGCAATAGGTTATACTGTGCCTATAAGAGAGGCTTCTCTCTTCATATGAGAATATAAAGAAATGCAATTGATTTCTTCTCACCTTACAGCCTTCATCTCTTTTACTAGCAAATGCACTTGACCCTGTGGGATTTATTGTCTAAAACTAGAACTACATATATAGCCCTGGTATAGACCATGAAAGTCTGTATTAGCCATATCAACCCGAAAATAGCCATATAAGGGCCATAAAGGAAGATATGATCGTACACCGAAACAGATTTGCAAACATTACTTAGCCCATGTGACCGTGGATAAATGGGTCCATCTAGATCCAAGACCAAACCCAGTCCCAACTTATTTGAACTTGGACCTGGCCCAAACACTGATGGATTGAATCCCGTGGTAAAATCTAAATGTTATTCTTAGACAACTAGGTTTGAAAGTTGGAACTCCACTCATCCCAATGGACCCAAGCCATCTCCAGAACTAATTGCTCCACAGTGATATGTTCGGGAATTATTAAATATCATATTTCCAAGAGTTTCCATACAACCGATATAGGGAGAGACTTGATGAGGTTGATCACCGTCTTTATTAGGGGATATCTACTCTGAATTTATAGAGCTCTCTGGACTCTTATAGAGCTTCTTCGATTCCAAAAAAATGATATTGCAGCTCTTACTCTTGAAGTAAGGAACTCAAACTTAGGATAGGATAAGTTTAGACTTAAACTCTAACTCAAACACTATAAAAATGTAACTTCTACAATTCAAAGGATAAAAAGTTATATATTCGAACTAAAACTTGTCATATCAAATAAAAATGAAAATAAATGAAACTTTTAACCATCAATCTAATTGAATCTCATAAATCCAGTGTAGGCAACCTGGCTATATAGCTTCTCCTATCCCAAAATTATATATAATATGTCAAAAAACTTATCCTGGTTTGAGATATAGGACTATTTTAAGGTTTCAACCGTCCGGATCATTTCCGCAGACTTTCTCTGTTATATCTTTACCATTAAAGTGTTTGCGACCCACTCTACTTCATCAACAATTTTCAGTTTGTTCAAGTGAAGCTAAGTTTCATTGATCCAAACCATCAGTTGACTTGGATGACCCATGCACTAAAAAACTCTAGGCAAATGTAGAAAAATCGGGTAATTTCTCGTAAGTGAGTTACGATGTACAATTTCTAACCATCCGTTTGTCTTGTGCACTGTGGCGGACCTGAAGAGTGAAGAGTGAAATAGCCTGATTTTGAGGCCACAAAGAGAACCCGGCCCACCTGTTGGAAGCCTCAGATCTTGTACAAGTGTGCCACGCTGGCGAATGTGCTTGGTTGCAGGTGGAAAGCCTCCCTTACACAACCATTGTTCATTGCATGTCCCTTTTTATGAGATAGTCGTGAAGTATGAACCCCTCACTTTTATTTCATGACAACTGTAAACGCCTCGTCTAGATAGTTGACTATTTCAAATACCTCCTCTTTTTAGAGACGTCAGAGAAAACCATAACATGACAGATAAGAACAGCACCTCACTGAGGACTTCCGTTTACAGGGGACCAACTGTCACTTCTAAACGGTACTCAACATGATCACTCCACCATTAGTAATGGATTCCCTGAAAATAGCCGAATTCGATCGTTATGTAAGCCGCACCATGTAAAATGATAAACAACCGCTCAAAAACCTCCAAATTAACTTAATAGGTGACTTAATAGTTGAATTAACCTAATTTTTGAGGTGTTCCATTTTCATGGAGTTACCAGATTGAAAATATACATTGTCAATGCATTTCAATACATGACACTCACACGATAGACCCGTATACTTGATTTTCCTATTAGCGGAGAATATATTATAAAAGCATATTTATTGCTTCCTGAATTCAAAACCATGATCTTAAGCTTTGATACCATGTCAAACAACTACTTATTTTAAAAGTTCAAATAATGAACAGTCTGCAGTTGGTGTATATCATAGGACTTTAACACCCATAAAAGGTGAAAATACAGAACAATCAATGGTCCAAATTCAATAAACAAAGGTGCATTATCTCCGATGGTTAGTGTCGCTCATTCAATCTGATTTCGTGGCTATGTGCCATATGTAGTGCAGCCTAGGATTGGACGGTTCAGATATAGATCCTTATATGCCACATGTATGATTGTATGCATGCTATAGATCCAAACCATCCATCATATGGACTTTCGCGGTGTATATGCTACTGCCGAAAGAGAAGGGTGGTCTGCTCAGAAAGTGTGCCCAGATACGGGAAATAACTTGATGGGATAGAAAACTTTAGCTGATATCCGTTCAGTAAAATGTGGCTCGCGTGACTAGTGGACGGACTTGATCTTGGTATATAGAATCGATATAGTAGTCCCCTTCAAATGGATGGCTTAGATATTCCACCTGTCAACCATCCCAGCAAATGTGGTGGCATGTGCATTAGCTGACTTGTACACGTGTGGGCTTAGCAAACTTAATTTTGGGCTAGTAGCATAGTATGCAAGTTTGATATATACCTGCCGCATCTCTATCACACATCAGGACTGACGAAGCTGTGGGGCCCACCATGTGCTGTGGCTACAAAAAAAAAAAAAAAGCAGTACTCCTCACATGACCCATGTTACCTTCACCAATGCCCACCTTTTTTCTATCTTATTGCATTGTCTATTTGCAGGAAACCGATTGGACCACTTAGTGCAATTTTTGGGCCGTGGTCCGTCCACACCGGACCCACACCACAGACAGTCTGAACCAAGCAATTAATGGGGCATTCCACTTTTTGGTCCGCCAATCAAAGGCAAGATAAATTATTTTATTATTATTATTATTATTATTATTTTTTTTTGAAAGAGAAAAACTTAGGACAAACAAGTTCCCGCATCAAAGGTTAAGATTAATATTCAAACCTGATTTTGGGAGCCTGATTTAGTGACAGCACAATCAACGGTTTTATTTGTTTAATTCAAGTTAATGCATCACACACGCTCAACTTGTGAGTGGTTGTGCGTGGAGAGGATGAAGTCTGGATTTTAGGGCCTATTTGGAATAGGGATTATCATGGTAATATAATGAAAAGTGCTATCTTTATAATTTTTCCAGAATGTAATCAAACACCACAAGTGTTGCATTTGGTCAAATGTAATGAAGGTTAATGAATTTGTAATCAATGCCCATTTCAATTGCGTTTTCGTAGTAATCTCTAATTTAAACCGGACACATTAATATACAGATTTGATGATTTGACTTTAAAATAATAACAATGAAGTACTATTGTTACAATTTTATCTCCAATAAATCAAATGGAGCAATCATTTGTCAAGCGTAGATATTTTAAGAAAATAAATAAAGGAATTTATAATTATTATACTTTTCTATTATATTATTGTGGTAATCTTCAATCTAATGCTCTTATATGTAAAGCTTTTTTTAAATAATTGACTATTTTTGTACAATAAAACTATTACTTTAGAGGCTATATTATAAAGAAATTTGTGTACTCCAAAATAACGAGAATATATAAAAATAGATTTTATCATATGGACACTTAAATTTTTGGCTATAGTAAAAAAACCTACCTCCTTTTAAACTCTTTCCAAGGACCCATTCAACGTTTCCACTATCAATCATTTAGGCGCCTGCCACTAATTAAATATCACATAATGTATTTTCTAAATGTTCAAAATACATTTTCATCTCACAGCACTCTTCCATTTTCTCTCAAAACATTTCGTAGTGATGGGTTTTTTTGACCCGTCGTTGACCGGTCGTGAGCCTCGCTCAACCGGTCGAAGGCTAGTTTCGACCAGTCGTGGGAGTCGAGTCGTGACACGACTCAAAGTCCAGCGAGTTTGGGCTATTTTTGTCTGGGGTGCTCGACCAGTCGAAGGAGGTGCTCGACCGGTCGAAAGTGGCTTTCGACCGGTCGTGGCCTCCTCATGACCAATCGAAGTTACGCAGATTCTTCCGCGATTTTGTGCGGATTTCGTTTCGCAAGTCCTTTCGCAACTGGGATGCGGAAAAGAGTTTCCTAAAACTATAAAAAGAGGTTCCTAGGGCTTTTCTAGGTATGACAAGAGGGTTTCCTAAAAGCTTTACAAGGGATTTGCTAAAGGGTTTAGGGCTATCAAAGGTAAGAAAGAGGGCTACATCCGAAGGTTTTGTACTAGGCCCCCAACAAAGTGGTATCAAAGCTAAGTTCATTGAACGGGTAGGATCGGTTTTGAATTATGGAAGGTGGCTCATCAAGGATGATCAGCCTCAATGGTTCTAACTGGACCATATGGAAGGCTAAGATGGATGACTTGCTTTATTGCAAGGACCTATATTCTCCAATTTTAAGCATATCAGCGAAATCCAAGGATATGACTAATGATGATTGGAAGAAGATGGACCGAAAGGCGGTGGGGTTTGTTAGACAATGGTTGGATGATTCAGTGTTCCACCATATGTCTACAGAAACCTCGGCTGCTAGCCTATGGCTGAAATTACAAGGGCTGTATGAGATGAAGACAGCCGGTAATAAAAATTTTCTGATAAGGCGACTTGTGAATCTCAAATTCAAGGATGGTGGTTCTGTGGCCGAGCACATGAATGGGGTCAGTAATATAGTGAACCAACTCTCCTCTATGAAGATGGTCCTGGATGATGAATTGCAGGCTTTACTCTTGCTTATTTCATTACCCGACAGTTGGGAGACATTGGTGGTGTCTCTAAGTAACTCCGTGCCAGACGGAAAGATATTCATGAAACATATAACCAGTTGTCTCTTCAATAAGGAGACAAGGAGGAAGTCTCAGGGGTCTACTCAGCAAGAGGCTCTTGTGACACAGGAACGGGGGAGAGGAAAGAACAGGAAGGGTGGGAAGGCCCTAGATAAATCAAGAGGCAAGTCGAGTAACAAGAAAGATGTTGATTGCTGGAATTGTGGTAAGAAGGGCCACTACAAGCATGAATGTCGTGGTAAGAAAAACGACAAGAAAGAAAAAGGGAAGGAAGATGAATTAGATTCTACTGCGGTCGTTTCAAATGGCGACATGCTAGTTATTCTTTCAGTAGATCATGATGTATGTCTCACGGCTATGAGTCAGGACACCGACTGGGTGATAGACTCGGGAGCTTCTTTTCATGTGACTCCACGTAGGGACTTCTTCACAAGCTACAAGTCAGGTGACTATGGGACTGTGAAGATGGAAAATTCTGGCGTATAAAAAATCGTGGGAGTCGGCGATATTTGTGTGAAGACCGATGTGGGCTGCACATTGGTTCTCAGGGATGTGAGACATATCCCAGACCTTCGCCTCAACTTGATGTCGACGAGAAGGTTGGATGATGATGGCTATGAAAGCCGATTTACTGGTGGGCGATGAAAACTCATCAATGGTTCATTGATCGTGGTCAGAGGAAAGAAGTGTTGCACTCTTTACAAGGCAAGTGTCAGTATGTGCAAGGGTGGGTTGAACGCAGCGGAGATTCAGCTATTGACATGTGGCACAGGCGTCTAAGCCACATGAGTGAAAAAGGGCTTCAGCTACTAGCAAAGAAGCGGCTCCTTCTAGACGTGACAAGTACACCTCTCAAAACCTGTCTTGATTGTTTATCAGGGAAACAGCATAGAGTTTCATTCGTTAAAACTGTTTCTCATGTTAATAAAGTGCATGCATTAGATTTGGTTTATTCTCATGTTTGTGGTCCTATGAGGACATAAACCTTGAGTGGGGCATTGTATTTTGTTACTTTTATAGATGATGCATCTATGAGGGTTTGGGCTTATGCTTTGAAATCCAAGGATGAGGTCTTTAGTGTGTTTAAATTGTTTCATGCTATGGTCGAAAGAGAGACAAGTATATCATTCAAGTGCATCCGCATTGACAACAGTGGTGAATACATTGGCGACTTTCACGAGTACTGCAAGTCCTTGCGTATACGGCATGAACAGACGGTTCCCAAGACCCCTCAGCATAATGGTGTAGCTGAGCGAATGAATCGCACCATTGTTAAGAAAATCAGATGCATGTTATCCCATGCGAAATTGCCCAAGACGTTCTGGGGAGAAGCAATGCACACGACGGTGTATTTGATAAACAAGTCTCCATCAGCCTCGTTAAATGGAGAAGTACTTGAGAAGGTGTGGACTGGACAGGATCTATCGTACAGTCATCTCAGGGTGTTTGGATGCAGAGTATCCGTTCACGTACCAAAGGACAAGAGGTCCAAGCTCGATATAAAGATCAGGCAGTATGTGTTCTTAGGGTACGGTGATAAAAAGTTCGGTTACAGATTGTGGGATCCGACCGAGAGGAAGCTCGTCAAGAGTAGAGATGTGGTTTTCTTTGAAGATTAGTGTATAGAAGACATTGGTAAGCTAGAGAAGAACCAGTCTAGTTCAGGTAAGCTAGAGGACATGGATCCGGTTACTCCTCCCGTGGTGCCTGATGACGGGGGAGTACAACAGGGTGCAGAGGACGAGGGACTTCCTTCCGAAGATGGACCAGGGGAGCAGCCCCCACTTGATCCACCTGTTGAGCCACAGGTGAGGAGGTCATCTAGGGATAGACAGTCGTCCAAGAGGTACTCGCCACACGAGTATATTATGCTAACTGATGGGGGAGAACCAGAAGATTATTCTGACGCCCTAGCCGACGAGCATAAGGGAGAGTGGTTGAAAGCTATGCAAGAGGAGATGAAATCCTTGTATAAGAACCACACCTATGATATGGTGAAATTGCCTAAGGGCAAGAAAGCTTAGAATAACAAGTGGGTGTTCAAAAAGAAGATTGAGCAGAAGAATTCACAGAAGAGGTTCAAGGCCAGACTTGTGGTAAAAGGGTTTGGTCAGAGGAAAGTGTCACGCCCCAAACTCGGTAATCGGACTCACATGGAACCCGATGGCCGGTTCTGACCACAACAGCCTCCGTAGTACCCCATTCTCGGTTCTTGAGGCAGGTTCCGATTCTGGGATCCTACAAAGAGGATTTTCATAACAGTATAATCATTTTTAACACGAGCATACCCAAGATCACTGCAAGTATATCTGAGAATAACAAGGCACACATCACAAAATCCACTAAGAATTTAAACTTTTACAATCATCCATAAGTCCAAAAGGACATACATGAGACAAAAAGGAAAGGAGAAAAAGGTCGGCAACACTGGAGTCCTAAAATGCTCAGCTCTACTCCACGCTCTACTGCTACGGCGCCTGCCTAGAGTCTCCTGCACGCATCAATCGTGCATAAGCTTATAGAAGCTTAGAGGGTAGTGTAAGTGTGTGACAATGGTGCACAGAACAATAGTAGGAGATGCATGAAGGAAACATGCTCAATGAGAATATCACTAGCCTTACCAAGGCTTATCATGAATACGATGCGATGATCAGTACTGGATGCCATACCAAGGCAATGCATGAAGGGGCTTACACAACCAATGCTAATGTGATGCAAGTAATGCCAGTGCTCATATCCAAACCATATGTCAAGTACATTTTCAATCATAAGGAAATCACCGGGGTCCATTACACTGTTGAATGACTGCCGCTCTACAGACCCCGCACAGTCAAATGAGCGTAAGAGACCTCACTACCCGCCTGTGGACAACCAATCACCAACAAGGCCTGACGGTAGCGGACCCATTTACGAGCTGGTCAGACTCAGCCTAGCAATGCCTCCTCACATCAGGCAGGTAAGGCCACACCCCTATCCAACCGACTACACGACAGTGGGAGACGCGGCCTAATGGTATAAGGCCCTCGTGCGCTCATATATTCCACCCGGTCACGGCGTTGGAGCAGATCCTTAGTACCATGGAAGTTTTGGGAATTTCACCCATGGGCATCCTATGCACCCGGTATGCTCAACTAATATTTTGGGTGTTCACACATACAGCCATCCATGAATACCCCTATAGAGGCAAGGCCCTGATGAAGTAAGGGCGGATATCCATAAGCTATGCAATGTCAGATGCATGAATCACACAATCACCCATGCATCAATCCCAAGCATCCATTTCTCGGGGAGATACCAACATGTCCTATACAATGACACAACCATGGCCAATAATACCTCAACCAAGCATGCATATGATGCGTATGAGAGTGGGCCATGAAGATGAATAGGGATGTCAATGAGGTGAAGATGAACTCTCTACCTAACCATGAAGGGTCTAGGTACTTAACCAATTCCTCATAAGGAATACAACCTCTAGTGGGGGCCCATTACCTGGGGTAGCCCATGAGACTAAGGAGAACAATGATATGGGCCTAAATAGATTAAACGAGCCTAGCAAGGGTCTATGGTGGGCCTTTAACCACCCATAGAAGCCCATGAGCCTACCTTAGGGCCACTAATGTGGACATCCAACCACAATTAGTCCCCAAGAGGTAGTCCATCTCTAATTGATTACGGATCAAGGCCCAAGGCCCACATAACATTAGAAATAAGAAATGGGCAGCCATTACATACCACATACATTCATGTTGGGCTTCAGAAAGGCGGCCCAAGGCCCATCCAAAACATGGGTCCAAGGGGAACACAGATAGCCCAACCCATATATACCACCATGGGCCCATAGGGGAAAGGTTAGGGCCCAACATAAAGGCTACTAATCCCATATATTGTGGTGGCCTAGTGGGCAGCCCATTGCTCAAATCACATGGGCAAATGTCATGTTCTTAGTCAAGTAAGTTGAGCCTACAACCCGGCCCAAGTATAAAGTTGATTTGGTGGGCAATCAAGGGCCCATATACTTGTGTAATCTGGCCCACTAATCCAATACAATAGTATGGTAAAAATGGCCCAAGAATTCAATAGGCCTATCTAGAAAGTTCCAGCCCAATTGGGCTCAAAGAGTTCAACAACTAACCACATTCATGGACCCAATTAAATTCAACTGTGGTGGGCCTCAAAAGTGCATTTATTAAGCCCAACATTTAAGGAACTATAAATTATTACCTCTAAGATTCTTCACAATGTGTTGGGCCCCACTCCTCAAAATTTCAGCCCAAAGGCCAAACATAATTATAACATGTTGCTGTCCTAAATTTGGGCACTCCATTGGAGTGGGCCCAGGACCTCTAAAACTCTGGAAATTGAGGGCCAAGGTCTCTCATCATGCATACAATGAGAGAAAATTCAAAAAGGTGGCCCACCATCAGAGGAAACATTTTTGAATTATAATTTTTATCAAGGCATATTGCTGGACTGCACAGCAGAAAATTCTGGCAAGCCAACCATCTTGGCCCATTCTTTCGGATGCCCAAATGGGGTCAGTTGGGGTTGAAATTTTTCAGAGTGATACTTCAATAGGTGGGACACACTCCCAAAAAATTTCAGAATTTTTAGATATTCCTAAGCATTTTAATTAATTTAAACAATACAGTCTATCTAGAAAATCGGACAGACCTAGATGTCCCAATGTGGTGGGCCAGTCCGGCCCTTGCCACGGTGTACAAAGGGGTCCATTGGCTCTGAAACTTAGTAGGTAAGTCCCACCATAGGTGAAAAATAACTCCAAAAATTTTCAGAATTTTTGGAGATTTAAAAATATTTTAATTTATTTAAAGAATTCAATCTATCCTAAAAATCGAACTTATCTGGACACCATATTGTAATGGGCCGGTCCAGCCACCACCATGATGTGTACAGGTGTCCATTAGCCCCAAAATTTTGTACGTTGGTCCTAACATGAGTGGACCACCTCCCTGTAAATTTTCATAATTTTTAGACACCCAAAAGTATTTTAATAAATTTCAGAATTCCAACCTGTCCAGGGTAGAATGTTGCTGGAACAGTGCAGAAAAATCCAGACTGTCCACCTCATTTGGACCACACCTTTGGGACCCCAATAAAGGTCAGATGGGGCTGAAATTTGGTATGGTTGTAGGTGGGTCATAAGGCTACAAGAATCACATATTATTTTATTTCATTATTCCCACCAAAGACCCATAAATCAGGCCCCAAAGTGGCCCAAAAATCTGTCTAGGCAGATTTGGACAGCAACATGTTGCTGTCCAAACCACCCCAAAAGATAATTAAAAGGGAAATAAATCAGCATTTTCTCAGGGTGGGGTCCACCTAAATGGGTCACACAACTCTCAGACCCAAGCCCTTTCCAAGATCATCCATAAAATCAAGCCCAAAGGCTGTCCAAAACATGCCAACAATATGGGGTAACAAGGTGGGCCTGGATGTCTAACCACTTGGGCCTAGTTGCATGGCACATCAAGTGGGCCCCATATACATCAGATTTACTATAAAGATAAGAAAGAAAATATGAAGAAGAAACATAATTCGGCCATAGGGTAGGGCCCCGCCACTAATGGGCCCTCCCAAGAATGAATCATACCCATATAAATACATTGATTGTACATGCAACATGAAATCACTACATGCATGATATATAATTGCTATGGATGGTTGAAATGTCATCCCAACATGATCCTTAGGTCTAGATGACCTTGAGATGGAGTGGATCATTACATACATCATGATGGGGTCCATGGAGAATGGTCCCATCATGGATCATGACATGCATGTAGGATGGACCAAAAGGCCACATCCATGGGGTCAAATGGGGTCTCCACCATGGATTGGTGGGCCCCATATGATCCATACAAAAGAAATAAGAAGATTTAAAGATATATAATTAGATTAGCAAGATCATAGTTACCCACTTGTGATCTCACTCCCAAACTTCTACTCCATGAAGCTCTTGGAGCAAAGAATGGATTTCAATGGTGGAGATCTAGTTCAAATGGAGGGATTGGGAGTATGATGGGGGTAAGGGGGCTGGAGAAGAGAGGGAAAAGGAAGAGAAGTTGCTGAAAATTTCAGCAATGGAGGGAAATGAGAGGGGAAGAGAGAAAAAAACTATTTAAGAGAAGTAATCATAGCCTATGGTGACAATAACAATGTTGCTATACTTAGGCTAGGTTTGGGTGGTGTCTAGGTGGGTAGTGTCAATTCTATGCAATTGTGTAGTATGTGTGTGTGGTGTGCATGAAAAATTGTGCCATGGAGGTGGTCTACATGCATTTGTACAAAAAGTGGGCCACAAGATGAAATGCTCATAACTTTTGATCCATAGGTCGGATTGACGCACAAGACGCGTCGTTGGAACCGCAACGACGATACGAATGAGATGGCATAGGTCTTGGGTCGATCCGAGTCAGGTCTATGTGACCGGACTCAAGGTGACCGTAAACACAATTTGAAGGTCGCGAGTCGCCGGAATTCGACCGGTAGGACCGTGAGACCATGATGAACAAGATGCATACTCATACACATACATGCAAACATAGGAACTAGGGTCGAGTCTCACAGAAAGGCATAGACTTCGAAGAGATATTCTCACCAGTGATGAAGATGACATCTATACGGGTGTTGCTTGGGTTGGCAACTAGCATGGATCTGAAGATAGAGCAGTTAGATGTTAAAACTGTCTTTCTTCATGGTGACCTGGAAGAAGAGATCTACATGCACCAACCAGAGGGGTTTGAAGTCAAGGGCAAAAAGCATATGGTGTGTAGGCTGAGGAAGAGCTTGTATGGGTTGAAACAAGCTCCACGGCAATGGTACAAGAAGTTCGACTCATTTATGTTGAAACATAGGTATGACAGAACGGAGTTGGATCACTGTGTGTTCACGCGCAAGTTCTCAGATGATGATTTCTCAGTTCTGCTATTATACGTTGATGACATGCTCATCATGAGAAAAGACATCAAGAAGATTGACAGGCTGAAACAGGAGTTGGGTAAGTCTTTTGCGATGAAAGACTTGGGCCCGGCTAGACAGATCCTAGGAATGGAGATAACTTGTGACAGGAGCAGCAGGAAGCTTTGACTGTCACAAGAGCGGTATGTTGAGAAAGTTCTATAGTGGTTCAATATGAATGCAACGAAGCCGGTCGGTACTCCACTAGATGGTCACTTCAGATTGAGCGACAAGCAGTGTCCCAAGACGAAGGCAGAGGTGGAAGAGATGCAGAAGATACCCTACGCGTCAGCTGTAGGAAGTTTGATGTATGCTATGGTGTGTACACGCCCAGACATAACATATGCGGTTGGTGTTGTCAGCCGGTATCTTGTCAATCCTGGCAAAGAGCATTGTGCAGCGGTGAAGTGGATACTGCGGTATTTAAGAGGCTCATCTAGGTTAAGCCTATGCTATGGTGACGGTAAACGTATGTTAGAGGGCTACACAGATGCAGATATGGCAGGTGACATAGACTCCAGGAAGTCTACATCGGGGTTCATGTTCACGTTTGCAGAAAGAGCTATTTCTTGGCAGAGCAAGCTACAGAAGGTCGTAGCATTGTCGACGACAGAGGCCGAGTACATTGCAGTCACAGAGGCATGTAAAGAGATGCTTTGGATGAAGAGGTTCCTACAGGAACTTAGCTTAAAGAAGGAGGAGCACATGGTTTATTGCGATAGTCAAAGTGCTATACACTTGAGCAAGAATCCAAGTCAGCATTCTAAGTCAAAGCACATAGAGATTCGGTATCACTGGATCAGGAATACTTTGGAACAGAAGGTGTTACAGCTTGAGAAGGTCCACACAGACGATAATGGGTCAAACATGGTGACCAAGGCTTTGCTCAATGGCAAATTTGAGGTTTGTAGAAACTTGACTGGCTTGAAGAAGGTGGATCCCTCCTGGGTTAAAAAGGGAGAGATTTGATGGGTTTTTTTGACCCGTCGTCGACCGGTCGTGAGCCTCACTCGACCCGTCGAAGGCTGGTCTCGACCAGTCGTGGGAGTCGAGCCGTGACACGACTCAAAGTCCAGCGAGTTTAGGCTATTTTTCTCCGGGGTGCTCGACCAGTCGAAGGAGGTACTCGACCAGTCGTAGGTGGCTCAGGACTGGTCATAGCCTCCTCACGACCAGTCGAAGTTACGCAGATTCTTCCGCGATTTTGCGCGGATTTCGTTTCGCAAGTCCTTTCGCAACTGGGATGCGGAAAGGAGTTTCCTAAAACTATAAAAAGGGGTTCCTAGGGCTTTTTTAGGTATGACAAGAGGATTTTCTAAAAGCTTTACAAGGGATTTGCTAAAGGGTCTAGGGCTATCAAAGGTGAGAGAGAGGGCTAGTTCCGAATGTTTTGTGCAAGGCCCCCAACACGTGGCCCCTCTCTCTCCCTTGCAAAGAAGAACTGAACTACCTCCCGCGTAAAACCCTCCTCTCTCTTCCACTCGACCAAAGGCTCCACATCCCTCTTTTGGCCCACGGAAGTTGTGTCACTGCAAATCATCAGACGATATTTTGATGGATTAAAAAAGGAGCGCAGATTATTACCCACCAAGACCTAGTTAGAGATGAATAGTCTTGTGAAAGGCTCTTTGAGGCCCACAATGATTTATATGTTTTATCCACGTCGTTCATCCATTTTGGAAGATCATTTTAAGTTACAAGCCCTAATAGGAGGTAGATTGAAAGCCCAAGTGGACATTGCCACAGGAAGTTGGGAATTGAAAGCTGAAAATTTCTTGGGGATACAGGAGTTTCGGATCAAGCTTATATTTATCTTTTCACTTAATATGGGTCTATGTGAGATTATGAATGGGTTGGATGGAAAATATACATCACAGCGGGCCTAGGAAGTTTTCAACAGTTGTGGTCTGGTCCACTTGAACCTTTAATCTGCCTCCTTTTTTGGATCATGCCTTAAAATGATCTTTCAAAATCGATGGACAGCGTGGATAAAACATATACATCACATTGAGCCCAAAAAACGGGCATGAAAAAAAGGGTGAGCGGATTAGGTGAGACCCCAAACTCACTTCGGACGGTGTGGTCCTTACCGGAGGGTCCACCTTAATGGATTTATTATGTATCTACTTCGGTTATCTGTTTTTTCAAGATCATTGTAAGCCATTGTCCCAAAAATAAAGCCGAACCGTTTATCAGGTGGACCATACCATGGGAAACAGTGGTGATTGACTATTAATGGACCACTAAAGTTTTGGATCAAGCAGATATTTGTTTTTGCCCTTCATCCAGTCTTATTTGACCTTATCAATAGATTGGATTGCAACTAAACTTGTGAACAGATTGGATTGAATCTCCACCATTTGTATGGTTTAGTCCACCTGATAATTGGATAAAACTTTAAAATAATCTGAAAATATGGATGGATGGAGTGGATACATAATACATACATCAAGGTGGGCCCCACGGTAAGGGCCGCACCGTCTTAGGTGAGGCCTGGGTTTCTACTCCCTGATTCCGATCCTCTACCAGGCAGTTGACAACTCAGTGGGCCCCACGATGATATATGTTTTTATCTATGCCGCTCATTCATTTTGGATCATTATTTTAGGGCATGATCCCAAACATAAGGCATATACAAATCTCAGGTGGACCATATTATAGGAGACATTGGTTTTTGATTGACACCGTTAAAAATTTTATAGGCTCATCATATTGATTATTTTGGGCCAGACCATTTTGGATCAAGCTAATGTTTGTGTTTTCCCTTTATCCAGGTCTGCATTACTTAATCAATGGGTTGGATGACTGGTAAATAATACGGTGTGCCAATGCATTTTTTAATGGTAGACGTTCAATTGCTGATGTTTCCAGGTGTGGGGTCCACCTGATATTTAGATCTTCCTCATTTTTTTGTGCTTTTTTCTAGAAAAATTTATTCACAAAAGATGGGCGGCGTGAATGAAAAAAGACTTCATTGTGGGGCCACAGCATAGTCCACACGTACATTACATTCCACGTCACGAACGGTGGAATCCACGAGCACTTCATTTTACAAGAAAGGGTAAATTCATCTTTTTATAGGTTAAATGTGTAATTCATAAGCCGTTTGTTAGTTAAAGTCTAGCTGAGCGGATTTTCAATTGTATTCCATGAGGTTGAGTAGGTACTTGAAAGAGCTTAAAAGGAGGCAGATTTTTTACCATAGCCAAAAATATATGTTACCGTATGACAAAAGCTCTATAAAAAATGGAGTGTGTACTGACATGAGTGTTTACTAACAACCTAACCCAAAAAAACAAGAAAAAGGTATACGGTACATGATCTATAGGTATAAAACATGCCTGGCCTACACAGGCAGCGGATCAGCTCCAGTGTCAGATCCCACTCGGTAGTAGTGCACATGGAACTGGTAAACTGTACCGGAAGTGACCAAATTGCCCAGTTTGTTCAGAAGTTCTGAAGTGCACGAGTTTCAAAAATCAAGAGCCGATTAGTTTGGTTTGGAGTCATGTAGAACCAAGTTGTGGAACTGAACCGTGAAATCGATTTGTGGAGCTGACTTTGTAATTAAACTTTGAACCAAACTTGGAACTGGACCATACTAAGCAATAAATATTTTTAAAAAATCTTAATTAATTCTTCATTCTTTTCACGCCGCGGTTGCTGCCCCGTTCCATTCTCCTCTCTATCTCTCACAAAAAAGCCACTAACCGCCCGTTGCCTGACGCTCCACCTCACCCAACCAACGGCAACGGTCTCTCTCTCTCTTTCTTGCTCGTTGGTTCTCTCTCGCTGGATTATAAAAAGCCTATGATAGTAGAATCGAACTCGTTTTTATAGTCCGGCTCGGTTCGGATTTTCCTATAACTATTAGTAACGATGAACCAGACCGAACCGACCCACGTGCGCCCTCAGTGGCATACGACCCGAGTGTGTCTGGGTTTTTGAGAAACCGCACACGATCCATCATACACATGGCAGGACAGAGGATGGATCCGGACCGTCCACATAGTGGGATATACCCTGATGGCCCATCATGGACCAGAAAATCGTAGCAATCGCTTTTCCGGCTGACCGATGAATTTCAACCGTTAACAAGCTTTGTTCATCGCCGGCTGTTTGTAGACCACCAACTAGATGTCCAGAATCACCCTGTTTTTGTTATCTTTAATCCTACCCATCCATGGGAGGATCCAGCAAATGAACATTCCGGATCCACCGTCCCTCCGCCCAAGTGAGGTCTCTGTATTTCCAGCTGGACTCTATGTTGCAGCGTATGCACCATAAATAAGAATTGTACGTCATTCAATTCCCACCAGGGCTTAGTGTGCTTTTATGGAGGAGATGAGTGAGGCCCACTGCGCTGGAATGAGAGCATTGGCCCTACCCAATTAACTGAACCTACTCACTGTGTCTGTCCTATCATGCATGGTAAAATGAAACAGTTGTGAATGGGCGCGGATTCGCTACTGACAAGTTGAGTAGCGAGATGCGCTACTGAAGTGACGTCACCAAGTTCCGTGGGCCCACCGTAATGTATATTTTGTATCCACACCTTCCATCCATTTAGAGATATTAATTTAGGACAAGATCCAAAAAATGAGTTAAATCCAAAGCTCCATTGTAACTCAGCATAGAAAACAGTGGGAACAGAAACAGTGACGCCCACCATTAAAAACTTCTAAAGGCCACAAAAGATTTACATCAATCTGATATTTGTGTTTTCCCTACTTTCATGACTTTTTAACTTTTGAACGGGTTGGATTTTAAATAAACATTATGATAGGCTTTAGGATAGTTTCAACGGTGGGAATCACTCTCCCCACTTTTCCTGTGGTGGGTTCACTACATCTTCTTATATGAACTCATGCATTAAAATGATATCTCAAAGGGATTTGAATACAACACATACATCAGAGTCAAGCCCACTTAACTTGGTGACGTCCTTCAGTAGCGGACTCGCTACTCAACATGTCAGTATCTAATCCGCGTCCGTGGTGAATGTGGAACGATCGCTTAGGTTCGGATGTGTGGTAATTAACTTATATATGACCCATACGGGGCCCACCTGTAATATATATGTGATATCCGAACCGTGTATTGGATGCGTCTCCTCATTTTCGCTGTACAGCCTATATGATTGAATGGAAGCGGATTGGCTGGTGTACCTCACACCAGCTATATAGCTTAATTTGTTGAGGTCAGCAAATTCTGTGGGTTCCATCATAAGGTATGTGTTATATCCAAACTGTCCATCAATTTGTAGAGCTCGTCGTAAGGCTTGAGCTTAAAAATAAGACAGATTTAAAAATCGAATGGACCACACTACAAAAAGCAATGGAGGATTGAACGTCTACCGTTGAAACCATTTTGAGGGTCACAAGAGTTTTGGATTAATATTAAATTTGTTTTTCCACGTCATCCAGGTCTCCGTGACCTTGTTAACAGATTGGTTGGAAACTAAACATTATGGTGGGACCTACGATTTTTTTAACGGTGAAAATCATTATCCTCGCTGCTATTCTTGGTGTGGTCCATTTGAACTTTGGGTATGATTCATTCTTTGTACAATGCCCTATAATGATCTAGAAAAATGGATGAATGGTATGGATATAATAAATAATCATTGTGGGGCAATGTAACTTTGATCACCTTTGAACCGTTAGTACAATTTGGAGCTCGTCTTCGCACGACGCGTATCTACACCAGCTCTATAGCTGGTGCGTGGTACACCAGCCAATCCGCTTCCGATTGAATCATCATATAAAATAATTAAATAAATAAATAAAAATAAAAACAAAGGAGCGACACACCACAGGGATCGACATGGGATGGCATAAAACAACATGGTCGACCCCACATGTAATCTGGAAGCTTATGTTTCTCACCCGGACGCGACCCCGGCCCCATATAAGTTCCTGTGGTAGGAAGCTACGTAGAGCCCACAAAGATTTCCGTGACAAATCCACTCCGTCAATCAATTTTGCAGGATCATAATAGTAAAGGAGTCCATAATTTAGGTAGGCGGTAGGCCACACCACATGAAACAGAGGGGATTGAATGTGTACCATTGGAAATTGTGGGGGCCACAGAAGTTTTGTATCAGGATGATATGTGTACCTACAGCTTATCTGAGTAGTAATAACCCTATGAACGGTGTGGATAGCATACAAACATCATGATTGGCTCTAGGAAGGTTTCAACGGTGGACATTTTCATTGTAACTGTTTTGCATAGTGTGGCCCACGTAAGTTTTGGATCTGCTAGATTCATTTAGCTCAATAGTGTTGTGGTCTTACAAAACTGATGGACGGAGTGGATTTGTCACGGGAATCTCCATGGCCCCACATAACTTCCGATCACTGAAACTTTCAGTGGGAGGGGAACACGGGCAAGTCGCGTCCCTTCAATCGGGTCCATGATTTGGACTTCTTGGGGTGGCAATCATGCACGAATGCTGGATACATCGTGACCCGACTGCGACACATGTTTTGCACCGACGCTGGGGCCACCACGTTGTAAACGTGTAATTGACTCCGTCCGTCTGATGGGCTCCTCCACCCTAGGCCTAGCTATATCCACAGCCTAGGGGTTTGTCTTTGACCCACCACCATGGTGTGTATCTTTCTTCAAACATATTCATCTACCTGAGTTTTAAATGATGCGTTGGGGAACTGCAGAAGGAAGCACACTCAGATGAATCAAATAAAGTATTTCAATTATACAACTAAGTTTAAATACAAACAAATTCAATTAATGTGGAAAAAATCCTTACAAGAAAAGACTACTATACATATTGATAATGATGCACTATGAAAGTAGAAAATTACAAAACAACTAAATACTTTCCGATTTGAATAAGTCTCGAATCTCTCCAAGCTATGCCCTCGTAACCCCTAAGATAATTAAAAAGAATCCTTAATACTCTCAAATTTTATATATATATATATAGCTTTTATTGAGAATCACAATTGAAATCGGAAAGTATGATAGGGTCCTTACTCTTACCTGGGTGGTAGACTCCTTGGAGTTTTAACACCGGGTCAACGGTTGGAGTAACCACGGTGTGCGTGTGTGTGCGTGTGGCGTGAGTGTGTGGGGGTGTGTGTGCGCGTGTAAAAAAAAAAAAAGAGAGGGAGAGAAGCTGGATCGTGAGTAGCGCACGAAGTCATTCTAACATTTCTACTCATAAAGTTTGCTAACCGTCCTCGTACGGATGGCAAAGATCTCTGACAATGGAATATTTCCACTGTGTCCATCTACGGTGGGGCGGACCATTTGAACGGTGTGGATCACGACGAGATGGGAGAGCAGCAAATGCAATTTACCGAAAAGGACAAACATCTTCCGACATACGCCATTGTCGTGCTCGTGCAGTCACAGTGTTTCACGTGCATGCCTCTTATATTATAAAAGGTCTCTAGTCCTACGGGTTGGACCACAAGTTTCACCCAGCCGATGAATTCCAACTGATTAAATGCATCTCATCCAACCCTTTCAATAGGTGGTCCGCACCATGAGGATCGTATAGTATAAAACTCAGCCCCATCCACACGTCAGGTGGGCCAAACAACAGAAAGCATTGTCTATCCGTTGATAGAAAAATCTAAATTCAATGCACTCGACAAGTGGATCTCGCTGGTTATCGCAAACATGATCCGCGTGATGGGCAACTTATTGACAGGGGATATGGATTCGGTAGTGAGTAGTGACCCCTCCATTACCTAGCTCTGTACTGATCGACACTGGATAAGCACTGTAGGCCCACAATTATGTATGTGTTTTATCCATGCGGTTCATTCTTTTTTTCTTGAGCTCATATTAGGGCGAGATCCAAAAACTTAGGTAGATCCAAAGCTCAAGTGAACCACACCACAGGAAGCAGTGGGAATTAAACCCCAACCGTTGAAATCTTCCTAGGGCCCACCACAATGTTTATTTTCCATCTAACATTCTCATAACGTCACATAAACCTGGATGAAGGGAAAACACAAAATTCAGCTTGATCTAAAACTTGTGGCCCATAAGAAGTTTCCAATAGTGGGCGCTCAATCATTGATGTTTACTTTGGTGTGGTCCATTTGAACTTTGGATCTGCCTTATTTTTGGGTTCAAGGCCTAAAATAATGTGAAAATTTGAATGGACGGCGTGGATTAAACACATACATCGTGGTGGGCCCACAGAGTTTTGACAAGTACCGAACAGTATGGAACCCGGCAGTGGAGGGGTCACAACGGAATCCGCGTCCATTGACAGGTTGGCTGTCGCAGACGCATCGAAGGTTGGAAGCTGGCGCGCGGAACTTACAATCCAATCAGGTGGACTTCAGAACACCCTGATCCATACCTCAAGTGGTAAACTGGGTGAAAGATACCTCGTTACAACAGTGAGGTCTTGGTATCAATCCCTAGTAGGGGTGGCTAACATGAAGTGTAAACTGACAGTGGGTATACTAACAGGCTAACAAAAACAAAGAAGAAGAAAAATGGTGGACTTAAGAACCTGAACCCTTCCACTTTCCATGCATCCCTCACAAGTTATTTGATACTCTGGCTGGTACATGCGCTTGGTATGCAGGCACTTAGAAATGGTACACGTGGCATATATTAACACAAAACAAAGTAGCTAGATTATGGAACCTTTTCTCTCTAAATTACAGCATAAAATTCAGGTGGATAACACAATCCTGACCTCTTGACCGGTGGATGCTTGTTTTCTGAAACCAGATGTTTGGATATTTTTCACTTTTAACGGTCCAAAGGCCAATAAAGATTAAGCATTTTAATATTTATTTCCACAGCTAAACAAGAGTAACTTTTATTTTTATTTTGGTTAGCTTGTTAGTACACCCCCACTGTCAACTGACACTTCACTGTTAGCCACCCCCACTGTCAGCTAAACAAGACTAATTATTTGTTCCCGATACATCTAAACTGATGCCATAGTTTGAACGGTTTATTTTGAATTATTTGTATGCCACGTGAGCATATTTTGAATAATTTCTAAGTACTCGCGCATCATCTATCACACTTGCCAGAGTATCCAAGTATTTCTTAAAAAAAAAAAAAAAAAAGAACATATTTCCTGCTACGTAGTACAGAGAGCACTGCACAGACCCACAAGCGATTCCTAAAAACCCGATACGCACGTTTCGGACCAGCCCAAAAATCAGCACTGCCGTAGCGGCTGACCGCAGAGGCAGTCGTTACTGACGAACGACGAAGCTTCCAGATGATCGAACGGCGCGCCCGCCGGAATTTGACCGCAGAGGTGGTTGTAACTCAGATCCAGGTGACCGATATACGCCGCCGACGTGATAGATCTCGGTATCGGCCCTTTCAGGTGGTTGTACGCCAGATCCAGCTCCATGAAATACGATTTCGGCCCAAACACGTCCGGAATGTTGCCGTCGATCGCATTCCGGCTTAGATTCAAAATGTTCAGACCGGCTCCGTCCAGTAAGCTCGCCGGAATCCCGCCGGAGATCCTATTACAGTCCAGATTAAGAGAGGACAGAACAGGCATTCTCCCTATCGTTGCCGGGATGGAGCCAGAGATATGGTTCTCGGACAGATCCAAGTCGGCGAGCCGGGACATGCCGGCGATCGAGCTCGGAATCTCGCCGGAGATCTGATTCCGGCTGAGGAGTGCCCTGCTGAGCATCTTCAGCTTGCCGAAGTTCTGCGGAAGCTCGCCAGTGATTCTGTTGTTGCTGAGGTCGAGATGCATCAGTCCGGCGATATTCGGGAGTGAGTTCGGAATCCGGCCGGAGATCTGGTTATCGGCGACGTTGAGGACGGTGAGGTGCTTCAGCTTTCCGATGTCGGATGGGATCGGCCCGGAGATCTGGTTTCCGACGAGGTCGAAGATGCGGAGGAACGGGAGGGAGGTGATGCAGGGGGGGATTTCACCAGAGATTCCCTTCCAGTCGGCGAGGACGAGGTTGTTGAGGTGGTCGAGCTTGCAGACCTCTTGGGAAATGTGACCGGTCATGTAGCCGGAGCGGTGGGCCCGTTCGAAGATTGGGTCCTCGGACTCGCCGCGGAGGTTGATGTCGGCGACACGGGAATTGGTGGGGTCGCAGCTGACGCCGTACCAGTTGTGGCAGCAGTCGCTGCCCGTCCACGTGTTGAAGATGCCGAGGTAAGGCTCGGTCAGGGCGGATTTGAAAGCTAGGAGTGCTGCCCGGTCTGACGGCGGGCAGGAGATGACGGAGGGAGTAACGGAGAGGAGAAGGACGAGAAGTGCGGGAACGAAAGCACCGAATCCCATGGCTCGCTGGGGTTTTGTGCCTATGTTGGGGGATGAGAGAGGCGACGGCGTCGGTTTTATACGGTTTTTGCGACAGAATGCCCTTGGATTCGTTGGAAATTTACGAAAGAACTTGAGCGCTCAGAAAGGGATTATTACGGTAGTCGTCGGGAGATGATGAAGAAGGACTTTAATTAGTTTCTAATGATGAGAAAACAATGTCGACGTCGATTTTTGTCCTTTTTAGAGACGGAAATACCCCTGATTTTTCTCTAATTTACGCCTTCACCATTCAGCATGAGTGGCTGCCTGCTGGATAGGGGGCCACGTGACTTTGGGATCTTGGAATGAAATTGGGGTCGGTGCTTTGCGGGGCTAACCATGATGTACTAGATCATTTTATACTTTTAGACAAAAATGAGGTATATCCCTATCTCAATTGGACCCCGTTACATGCAAAAAATGTTGAATGAACGTTGACCATTAAAAACTTTTTAGGAGCCATAATAGTTTCAGATCAATCTGATCTTTGTTATTTCCATTCATCTGGGTCTGTATGACCTAATCAACATATTGGATGTCAAATAAACAGTACAGTGGGCCTTAAGAAGATTTTAATGGTGGATATCAAATCACCACTTTTTACCTGTGGTGCGGTCCACCTGAGATTTATATCCCTATCATTTTTGGGATCAAGTACTAAAATGATATGTAAAAAATAATGAACGGAATGAATGAAACACATACATCATGGTGGGGCCCACGGAGCACCGACCACCAGCCACCGGGCTGGTGGCAGGGGAGTAGCCAATCCGTTACCGAAATTGGGAGCTTTGATATACTCCTCAGTTAGTGTACTGCGCCAACACATATGCCAGAGTGGCATACATGTAAAACATTCAACTCGTCCATCAGAAGGATAATACCGTGAAGATTCCCTAACCCAAGAACCAGATTGATCCACCAATCAGGTGGGCCACAATTAACTGAACAAATGTGCGGTTGTGAAAAAATATAATAGATTTTCTTACCCGTCTAATTATTTTTATTATCAGGGAACATCTGCGTAGTGGACCACCTTTATCTTTGGGTAGTAAAATCTACACGGTGATATCCACCTGATAGATGGCTTGGATATTTCGCCTGTCTTCCATGCAGTCATATATGGTAACGTGTACACTAGCGTACTTCT
The DNA here is from genome assembly GCA_021015155.1 of Magnolia officinalis. Classification (NCBI taxonomy): domain Eukaryota; kingdom Viridiplantae; phylum Streptophyta; class Magnoliopsida; order Magnoliales; family Magnoliaceae; genus Magnolia; species Magnolia officinalis. Next base: position 27,077 of record JAJHSJ010000122.1, read on the forward strand.
ACGATGGGTTGGGCAAAGTTCTGGAACTGATATGCGGACTCGGTTTGACTAGTGACGCCGCCACCAGCCAGGTGACTAGTGTCGGTGCTATGTGGACCCCACCATGATGTATGTGTTTTATCCACGCTGTCCATCCATTTTTGAAAGATAATTTCAGGCCTTGATGCCAAAAATGAGGTATGTATAAATCTCGGGTGGACCACACCATGGGAAAACAGTAGTGATTGAATTTCCACCATTAAAAATCTCCTAGGGCCCACTGAAATGGTTACTTGACATCTAACCTGTTGATTGGGTCATACAGACTTGGATGAAGGGAAAAATATATATCAGCCTGATCCAAAACTTTTGTGGCCGGCCCCCAAGAAGTTTTTAATGGTGGGCGTGCAATCAACACTTTACGGTCCTCTTGATATTTGGATCAACCTAATTTTTGGGCCCATATCATAAAATGATATGGAAGAATGGGTGGACAGCATGGATGAAACGTATATATTATGGTGGGGCCCACAGAGCACCGAACACTAGCCATTGCCTAGTGGCAGGGGGAGTGGCCAACCCCTTTCCCTGAAATGCAGCATCACTCGCTTCCCACGTCGGGAAGCAGAGATCGCGGCCGCTGATTTTCGAGAGATGGCATCTAGAAAGTGGGGTTGTAATCAGTGGCTTTCACGCCTGCGACAATGCCGGTTGATTGCTATGATACAATTAGCGGCAACCAAATGGATGGTTGAAAGTTGGTAGTCAATGATCCGCATTCAGCTGCGAAAGCTCAACTTATCAGTGATTAAAATGTTATGATCTTTGGACTGTAGCCCACCGCGGTGTTTTACCTCGTGCTGTACGGTTCAGATCATTAGAACATGCAGAATGCAAGCTAACGTTACAAAACAGAAGGGCCAGGTGAAGGAGGACATTTCAGGGCAAGCACAGTAGAATGATGACGGTCCAACGCATCTGATGAGCGCTAACTAGACTGGGGTGCGGTCACACACTGATTGTACAATCTGACCGTCCAATCAGTATCCCCCAAACCGATAGATGATAGGAAAATGGGCAGCTTTCCATAATGAACGGTTAAAGCGTACTTCAATGTATCGGACAGTTGGGATTGCCCGGTCGGTGTGATCTTTTCTTCCTCTTTTTGTTGGCGGTTAAGCGCTCAGTTCATCAGGGTCAATTACCCAATTTGTAGGGTCAAAATGGTCAGTTTAGAAACTTAGTTATTATTTCGCCTATTATCATGTTTTTAAGAAACACGATGCAGACAGTACACGTGGTTGCATGGATGATTAATCAGAAACGTCCATATTGTCGGCCCTTCTTTGAATGCCGTTGTATGTGAAAACGCGTCGGAACGTAATCATAGCTGTAGAGTTATTTATGACCTTTAAATGGACGGTAAGAGTATAAAACCGTCGTATAGACACGAAAAATCTTTTCTTTTTCCAGTTTCATTCAACCAGAGTGTTACTTTTTCCCACCCCGGGCATCCATCGTAGGACCCACTAGTTGGACAGTCCTGATTCACCGTCGGTACAGACACGTGTGCTGTAGAGTTTCATCGAACCAGGAGCTGTTCAATGCACCAGAAGCTGGAGAGCATTTAGCATATAAAAAATATATATCAAACAAGATAAGATCCAGAAGAGGATTGGCTGGTGTACCACACACCACCGACCTGGCTGGTGTGTTGACGTCACTAAGTTCTGTGGTCCCATCATGAGGTATGTTTTATATCCAAACCGTCCGTCCATTTGGTGAGCTTGTTTTAAGGCTTTAACCTAAAAAAAAGACAGATCCAAATATCTAGTAGACCACATTACAAAAAGCAGTGGGGGATTACTCGTCTACTATTAAAACTCTTTTGGGGATCACAGAAGTTTTGTATCAATATGATATTTTCTTTTACTCTTCATCTAGGTCTTGTGATCTTATGAAAAGATTGGATGGAAAATAAACGTTATGGTAGGCTCTACTAATGTTTTAACGGTGAGAATCATTGTGTCAGAAATATTTATCGTGTGCTTCCTACAGATTTGGGTATGATTCGTTTTTGGGATCATATTGTAAAATGATCTCGGCAAATGGATGAACGGTGTGGATATAATAAATACATCATTTTTGGGCCCATGTAACTTTGATCTATGAACCGTTGGCACAACTCGCAAGGAGCGTCAGCGCTCGTCTTCGCACGACACGTATCCACACCAGCCAGGTCGGTGGTGTGTGGTACAGCAGCCAATCCGCTTCCGATCCACGGACAGAGCAGCATGTAGTTGATTTCAGAGAGAAGATTCATAGTAAAATCAACAGCTCGATGTTATTGAAGAGATGGGATCCACTTAGAGCGGAATTCGAAGCAAACCATGTGGGCTTAGGTTAGCCTGTCTTTACCTGAGCATTTCAGGCCGAAAAGAGAGATTGCTTTTGAAGATCTTGGTCAGGCCTCATTAGCCATTGACTCCCAGATGAAGTGATGATTGCCGACCGCCACTCTCCTCACACGTGACAATCTGGCATGTGGTTTGTAGATCAGATCCCTTCTTCACGTGGGTCTCCTAGTGTTGTTTCGATGGCCGCAGAAATCAGGCCCCGAGTGGATGTCAGGTAGGCCACTCGTGTACATTAAATGTTAACTGGTGGTAGATAACCGTCCATATTCTTCCACAAGTGTGACCTATCTCATGATGGACGGGTTTAATTTAAGCCACTGACCATACACTGTGGGTGACGCAGTTATGAACGCGATCACCGTCTTCCTCAAAATAACTACTCCGAATTCACCCAGCTTCTAAAGCATGATTGAAATAAACGGTTCTACGGTTCCACGACCACAAGCTCAGGAAGAAATTTCGGAATACTCCCTGAAATTCATAACTTATAAATTTACTTTTTATAATAAATGTCCAGCTTAACTATATTATTCTTTTAATTATTCTAAGTACTTTTCATGTTGGACACGACTCAAGCTCAACTGATAAAGAGTCGTAATCAAATTAAAACTTATTAGAAAAAAAAATAGAAATAAACACAGAATTTTACCGTCGATAAGATGAAATTTTGCAAATTCGACATGGCAACCCGGCTATGCTGAGTTAGTTGGCTAAAGTAACCCGTCCTACCCAAAATCATATATGATATGTCGAATAACTCATTCCAGTTTGTGAAATATGCATGTTTTAAGGTTCCGACGGTCTTGATGACTTCCGCATTGACCGGGCCTTCTCTAAACCATCTTAAACAGGAAAGTGTCGGCAACCCACTCTATATCAGTGCAACCCACCAAGATGAGTAATCCGGACTAGCAGGCATGCCACATCGGCACGTGGTAAAGAGTAGGGTCAGTATGGCTAGCTAGTCCCATGTGCGGTAGCGATCCTATGTCCGTCAGAGGCTAGAATCCTATGCTAATTGACAGTTTTCAAAACGGTGGCGATTCGTCTTTACATGGGCCCGGATGTGTCGCCATCAGAGATCATCCAAATAGTGAACCATCTAAAAATCTCTACGTCAGGAATGAAAGAAAACTAACACATACACGTGAAATCTAAGTGGCTTAGTGTTGTGCCTGCTCCACGAAATTGAGTCTTTGTTGAAATTACCATCTTTTCAAAAAATAAATAATTACAACTTTACGATTTTTTTTTTTTTCTTTTACGGTTGAAATATTAGAAAAAACTTATCTTGTGTAATCCTAATTTGATTGCTGTAGAAAATATTTCTATCTTGTAAGAAAAAATATCTAAGAAAAATATTTCTATAATTTCTTAGTGACTTTTGTAAGAAGTTCGTTTGTTAGGAAGCAAGGTGGACCGTTTAAGATGTTTGTGAAAAATTCACCTTATTCATTCATTTTGCTAGCTCATCTTAGATGTGAGACAAAAAACGAAGTGGATTTAAAACTAAGAGAGCTGCACAAAAGAAATAATGGTAATTGAGCAAACACAATTGAAACATTTCTATGACTACAAAAGTTTTCTACCAAGCTACGTTTTTCATGTTTTCAATCCTTTCAAACAATTTGGATGCATATAAACATCAAGGTAGACCTCAAGTAGTTTTCGGCATTTCTTTCCCCACTATTTCCTCTTGTGTCGCCCACATGAGTTTTGGATCCACCTCACTTTTAGTCTCCTGTCCTAAAATAAATGGATAGGGTGGAATTCTCACAAATATCATAGAAGCCCCCACCTATTTCCTAGCACACAGGAACTTTCTGCACAAATCCTTTCTCAAGCAATATCTATCCGCTTGTTATGATCCATTCAAAATAGAGTCAGTAATTTATATAATCAAGATTGGCTTATAACTATACATTTTGTACGTTCAAGAGTCACCACCATTTTAAAGTGATGATGAAGCTCTGTATTTTCCAGAGCGTGGTTCCAACATCTCAACTTATTGCAGACGGATACTAAAGAGATATAGCTGGTTGGTCAGGTCGATGGATTGGCGTCTTTTCAGTGACCTACCCCGTTTAAGTGATGGACCTCACAACGAATGGGGAATTCCCGAAAACGGTCTCACATTTAGATATTTCATCCCTTCCATTATTCAGCGGTTATGGAGACAATCCATGCATGTGGAAAGATAAAATGCTAAATGATTGGAGTGTTGAAACACTCCAATCTAAGAGACTTTTTCTTTTCTTTTCAATATCTTCCATCGAAGTTCAGGCCCATCATACAAACAGTTTGGATCATCTAAATATGACCCAAGATCCAAAGGATACTATTGCATTAGGGTCAAGATGTGGTCTGGCAAACCTTTTCCACAGTTATCAACTAGTAACTACCTGCAGTTGGGTTGATACTCTGGCAATGCTTTATATTTCACACGCGCGCGCATGGATATTGAAACGTGGCAAACATCTGTTCAGTTTGATCAGTCCAAATATTGGGAATCGGCATACATAAGAAATCCCATTGTTCCGATGGCTAAGATCATTAGATACCAACATTTTCATGACATGACCTGTTAATCATAGTTGGTTTGAATATATGAGCATATACAATTTTAGTAACAAGAATGAAAACAAGGAATATTAAATAAAATTGCTGACCAATAGGTATTTAAAAAGCTGATTTTGTTATTTTAGTCAATAATTCAAGAGAACAAAGAGAATGAGAAAGATATTACTTGTAGAATTAAAGCTATGGAATGAAGCATAGGTGTACCTCTAGAGTTTTAAGCGACAACTAAGTACTAAAGAAATTAAAGTGAAATTTTATAAAATGGCATAGGACCAACCATGCTTTATAAATAGAATTTTGGGCAATTAAGGAACAACATATTTCTATGATGAGCATATAACAAATTATTATGTTGAGATGGATGAGTGAAAAAGTAGCACCAACAGGCAACGAAATGATAGAAAATAGTACTTTTAAATGGTTTAAGCATATGTGATTGAAGCAAAAACTGCACTAATTAGGAAGATCAAGTTGATTCAGGTTAATTAAAGACTCTTTAATGAAAACAAAAAGGCTTGAAATAATGTAAATGGAGGCAGTAAGAAAAGACTTCAAGACCTATGATTTAACTAAAAATATACTCTATGGTGAGAGAATCTTATAACAAGATGTGTATATTTGACTTTGATTAGTTTGGATAAAGCTTTGATGATGGCAAAATATACTCATCGGATTAGTTGTGGGTGTTTGTGATATATTGTTAGGCATTTGGTGTGATATTAATTACACTATACTTATTGCTTATGTCAATATTACTACCCCACATCCTTTCTTTTAGGTGTTAATTATTTTGCAAATAATTGGAATTTAACCAAAAAAAAAAAGGTCAGTTTAATTATCTTGATAAGTAAAAGGATTCCTAGAGGCTAATAGAGTAGGATGATAATTTTGTGTTACTGGGTTGTAGGGAGCCCCTATAACCATGACCCTAAGCTTTAGGGCCCGTTTGGCCGGTTGGATTGGAAGGGATTAGATGGTAGTGGAAGGGATTGGATGGTAAATCCCGGGAATGGCCGGGCATGCCAAACAGTGTAGGTGATCTGATCCAAATCCAATGGATCTTCAGACAATCCACTGACAACACCATCATTACCTTTAAATCCCATCCAATCCATCCTAATGCGTTCAAATTAGCCTGCGACGTGTTTGGTTCGTGGGATTGGAAGGGATCGGAAGCTTTAATCTCCAGATTGGCCGGGCGTGCCAAATGGATTGGATGTATCAATCCAGGGATATAGCAATCCCATGGATCTCAAGACAATCCGCTGACAACACCATCATTACCTAGAAATCCACGCCATCCACCCTAATACCATTCACTCCCTTCCAATCCACCCGGCCAAACGGGCCTTATGGGGCCAACGACAATGGACGTGGATTGTATGGTCACCCCAACACCATGTAGCTTGGTGGTGTTGGAATGTGGTGGGATTTTATTTCGCCATGGACCGCTATTAGAGATGAGGCCCATGCAACGCATGTTTCATGAAAGTTGCTAGGTAGAGTACATCTCAAGGCACAGTAGCCCAATCAAATCCATCCACATCCCAACACCATGCAATCTGAGTCAAACTGCAATGTCTGTGTGACATCCACGAAATGCAATGTCTGTGTGACATCCACTCTGTCCATTTCGGCAGATCATGTTAGTAAATGCACTTGAAAATAAGAGAAACTCAAAATTCAAGTGGGCCACACCACAAGAAAAGTGGGGGCCATCAAAACCTTATGGTGTCCACCGACAATGTGTATATGTCATCCAACCTTTTCATACAGTGATTCACACTGTAATGATGGGAAAACAAAATTATTAGTCTAATCCCTTCCGTGGGCCGGTTGGCATTGAAGGCCCACTATTTCTTATGTTGTAGCCTACTTTAGTTTTGGATCTGCCTGATTTTTGGTGCACACCCTAATACGAGCTGATGAAATTGATGAAGGAAGCGGATGTCACACAGAGAACACAACGAGCCCCACAAGGCTTAGCGTTACACGAGCTCCCTGTAACCTTGGCTACAGGAAATTGATTGTCGGCTACAATGTTTTGATTAATACACATGCACTCAAGAAATGTAAACATGTCATCCCTTTAAAATTATGTAAAGCATACATAGGACATAACCCAAAAACTTCATTTGTGGAAATTTTATTTCAAAAAACAACTATCTACAAGTCAGAAGTTTGAATTTTTTTTAACCAGTCTATTCTGGGAATGTGACTCTGCGAGAATGGATTCACTATTTACTGAGTGAATGCTTACAAGCATAATATTGTACTCTTTACTACAAGAACAAGGAACCCTTTAAAGATGTCATGCTTTTTTCTTTTTAAAATTTACAATAGATGGTTTGAATCAATGCTCATATGCACTCATCAGATCATTACTCCACTCTATTTTTGGATGTTAATTGCCACATCAGGCAACTAGCTGAATTTTGACAAAAGTGTAGAGTGAAGGGGACTCTACCAGTGGCAGGTAAACTGCATGTAATGTTAGATGTTATTGTTTAATCTTGTGGACCCCACATGTGGGCGGCCATTTGTTTTTGTTTTATTTTTGTTTGTTCTTCCTTTTTAGTCCCCTATTGATTAGTATCAAGAAAGTGAGTTGTAATTCTCACCATATCAAGGAAGTGCAATTTTAAGATAAATGTTGCTTAAAATATCAGTCTGGTTTTTCTCTTGCCATTAAAATTTTCTTATTTCCTCTTTCATATGTGTATGTTTGCACCTGTATTGAAATCCATGATTTGTATTACGTTAGACCTACATCCCCACGTGCTCAAAAGAAATATACTCGCGTCATAACCAACATAACCGAAAATGTTATTATACAAGCCATCTATTCCAACAGAAAAATGGTCCACCAATCAGAAGTTGGAATGGTTCACCCAATCTAATTTTGAAACTTTACTTAGGGGATGTTTGGTTGCACCAAATATCACCAAATTTAGTTATTTTCGGTGACACCATAAGTTTGGTGATATCTGGTGCAACCAAACGCACCTTTAGGAACCTGTGTTTCATAATGTAGTCAGTTTATGATTTTATTACATAACACATATGTAATTAATGTCCTTGATGTGATGGCAACTGGCAGGTGTTGTATCCTGCCAGAGCGTTAAATTGACGCTGGGGAGTTTTGTTTTTTATACATCGAGTTCGTTTGACTGATTTCGTTTTGCCTATGTGGTGATCTCCATCCAGCCTAATGGGACCCACATGCTGAGATGGACGTATGATTTGAACCATTAATGTTCTTGTTAGTCTCATGAATAAGCTAGTTTCTTCCTATGGTCACACTTCAATTACAGTCTTAACCTACGACTTTCATACTTCAATAAGAGCCATTGAAAATTTTCATGTAATTGTTCTGAATTCATATTCTGATAGAGATAGTTACGATCATCCTTCCGGATTAAGTTTCTTATGGTAGGTTCTATGAAACGTAATTCACAATATGGACGGTTCAGATCATTGGATTACTCAGCATGCGGTCCTCATTAGGCGGCGCACACGCGGCATTCTCGGTCGCGACGGAGGCAAAACGAACTCTTGAGACGATCATCTGCCCTCGGAAGGTGGAACGGCTGGAATTAAAGCAACTTTTGCATACTCCGTTACCGGGTTTGCACACCCACGCGCATGTGGACTCCGGCTACTCGTGCTAATATGGCACGCGTGTGTAAGATCAGAGCTTTACATCAGGTGGACTACGGTCTTTGGATCTTTTGGACGAAAGAATCAGGCCGCTTTCACTCCTCAGGCAGACCAAAATCTAACAAAAAATGAAAAAATGAAAAAATGAATGGCTAGAAAAGAATTGTTTCACAGATCTGTTCGTTGTGTTCATTGAGGCTCACTCGAGGAATGAAATGGGTCGATCCTTTGTCTAGAATGTCTAAGTAGTGTGGCGCACCTGATGGAAAGCCGAGATCTCATATGCATGCGCCTGCGTGTATGGGAAACGCTCCAGACGCGCGTGGAAACTCCTAAAACCGCCACTTACCTCTGACTACTATTCAACGTCGAGAAAGAAAACTGTATTCAGAAGATCCCGCTCTTGATAGCCACGCGACATAAACTTCACATGTCAGAGGCCCTCTACATCACATAAAGTCAAGATCGAAGCAATGGGTCATATGTCAACACTCCAATCGAACTCTAATCAGAGAGAGCTTTGATATTTTGGCAATCCAGGATGGAACCTACCGGATGAACGGTCAGGATCAACACTTGGAAGGACAAAAGGGGCGAGTCTCTGTAGCAGATCTCATTTAACACTTTTTTTAAAAGATAACTGTAACCCTGCACTGCTTTCTGACAATTGTAAAAACCTCCCTCTGATCTGGGTTATTGCAAGCACCTACCTTCTCCAGAGAGGTCTGAAAAATCTGAGACTATGCTTTTCGTAGGAGTTTTTTATTCTTTTTTTAGACACCTCATCTTAAATGGGATTAGAACTACTCTCGACTTCGGTAATAGTTTTGATCAGGCATAGCTAAACACTAACAAATACAGTCGTATATAGTGGATAGTATACGACCAGGATGAGTTTTAGTGGTAACTGATAGACCGGATCAACCAATCCAATGATCCATCAATCCGTTTCCTTGCACAATCATTTGGGCTTGGCAGCTTGGGAATGGCCAAACATGTAACAATCTAATAAAGTTCTTTTTTTTTTTTTTTTTTTGGTTAGCTTGTTAGTACACACCCATGTCAGTACACACACTCCATGTTAGCCACCCCCACTAGGGATCGATACCAAGGCCTCAAGTGTTGAAACGAGGTATCTCCCCTCAGTCTACCAGTTGAGGTATGGATATGGGTGTAACATTCTAATAAAGTTGTTCCCGAGCTAACCATAAATCTTCGAAAGGCGAAAAAATGAAGCTCAACAAGGCCATTAAGTGACTCAAAAATAAATAACGACGCATATTGACAGAACTATAGCCTGCTTGGCTCAATCTCGACCATTCACCCAAAATGGCAACAAACCAATCAAACCATGTTTCCCTAATTAACTCCAACGGCACTAAAATCTAACTTAGGGATCCCCAAAGAATTTAAAAAATAACCACTGAATTTGATTGGTTGTCATTGAAGCAGGCAGACGGCAAGACAGAAGAGGGAGTACCACAGCTCCCAAATACCATAATGAGCTTTGAATTTATAAAGCTCTAAAAATGGCTTTTTGTAAAACTGGTCCTCTATAGGCCATTTTGAAGAAAAGTCATGCATTTCCATACCAAGGCCCTTACCTAAAGTTTATGGTGCAAACCAACTATAAGAGTTACTCAAATTAAGGAATCTTGTGATTTCTTGTTCTTCATGTGATTCTAGCTAACCGGATATTTTGAAGTCATATTTTGACTAGTAGCGACTTCAAGTCAATAAAAAGAAAAAAAAATTTAAAAAAAAGGATTCCATAGCACTGGATCCAATCCCACATGTAATCTAGACCTAACATGTACTGCCTGAACTAAGGAGAGTCTAGTCAAAATGGACTAATGAGGGTCATGACCCCACGTCCGCACCAGGAAAGGGGTTCACACTTTCCTTTTCTTTTCTTTTCTTTTCTTTTTCCCCACATGATGGACTAATGTTATGCATAAATGGTACCCAACCTAATCAGGATGCCAAAAGAACTAGACTAATCCAATCATCATGTGGGCCACACCCATCTAAAGAACTCAAAATATAAATGGTGAGCCACTTAAGGGTTTGATAAGCTTGGTATTTAGGGCCCGTTTGGCTGGGCGGATTGGAAGGGATTGGTTGGTATCGGAAGGGATTGGAAATTAAATCCTAGGATTGGCCGGGCGTGCCAAACAGAACGGGTGATCTAATCCCGGGACATAGCAATCCCATGGATCTTAAGATAATCCACTGACAACACCATCATTACCTTTAAATCCCATCCAATCCACCCTAATCCGTTCAAATTTGCCTAGGACATGTTTGGTTCAAGGGATTGGAAGGGATGAGAAGGTTTAATCTCGTGATTGGCCGGGCGTGCCGAACAGACTCGATATAGCAATCCTGGGATATAGCAATACCATGGATCTTAAGACAATCCACTGACAACACCATCATTACCTTGAAATACATGCCATCCACCCTAATACCATTCAATCCCTTCCAGTCCACCCGGCCAAACGGGCCCTTAGAGTTTCCCATTTTCACAATGGAATAACTACATGGAATGAGTTAGGTGACATTTTAACATTATGGTAAGCCCATGCATCTACAATCAATTACTTATGAGTTAGGGGTAAAATTGTTAATTTTGAAAATATAACGTTGCTAATAAAAATATGTAACAAATTTAAAGACTGAGGGAGGTAATTACAATAATCAAAACCAGAGGAGGGCTGTCTGTAATTGTCGAAAGCCAAAGCGGAAGCGTCTACAAGTATCTTTCCTATTTTTTTAACTAGAAGTAAAAGGCGGTCGGTCCATGATTGCAAGGAAATGAGTCGTGAAGGAACATCCACCAAATCCGCCATGGAGGATCATGTGTCCACCACATGCAAGCGTACCACGTGGCAGTATTTCAGAGGTAGGACGGCCCAACACCCGACACCATTTTAATCTTATCATCTGGAGAACGTGGCCTATGGGATATGTACTCGGTGAGACAGAGCATTATTTCACATTTCACGTGAAATTCATACAAAGCTATTTTTGTGTTGCATGCTGCCTAAACTACGGTGATAGTTTCATCGCTATTTGAAAATGGTGGTGACTCATTTCGTACAGATGGCTTACCTGTTGGCAGCCTGGGATGTTTAAATAGTGGGCCCCAATGTGGACGGAGCGTCCGTAAAGTATCTTATGGAATTGGAGTGAGGAACCTTTTGTTATTGGCCGTCCATTGATAGACATCAAATTGACGCTTGGGATTTTCCCAGCTGAGTGAATTTCGGGCTATGCTCCAACCACGTGAACATCCCCCATCCAAAGGCGCATCTCTACTCTATACGACGCCAGCGGTCAACAATCAGTCAGAGGGATAGGGTAAGGTGTCTGTGTCTGGGAAACGGATTGGCTACTCCCCTGACACCAGCCCCGGGGCTGGTGGTCGGTGATCTGTGGGCCCCACCATAATGTATTTGTTTCATCCATTCCGTTCATCCATTTTTACAGATCCTTTTATGGCTTGATACCAAAAATTAGAGGTGTGTATATATATCTCAGATGGACCACACCACATGAAACCAATAGTGGTTGGATATCCATCATTAAAATCCTCATAAGGCCCACTATACTGTTTATTTGACATCTAATATGTTGATTAGGTCATACAGGCCCAGATGAAGGGAAAAAACAAAAATCATCATGATCCAAAACTTTTATGGCCACAAAATGTTTTTTAATGGTCGACGCTCATTCAACACTGTTTCATGTAATGTGGTCACTTAGGATTGGGATATACCTCATTTTTTGTATCATACCGTAAAATGATCCGTCAAAATAGATGGACGGCATGGATGAAACACATACATCATGGTGGGTCCCACGGAGCACCGACCACTAGCCATTGGCTGGTGTCAGGGGGAGTAGCCAATCCGCGTCCCTGTGTCTGGGCCTTCAACTGATGGCATTTTCGTCATTTTACCTGGAAGTGGATTGCCTCCTGCCCCCGCCTGGACGGATTCGGTACAGTCAGTGGCTATGTGGGGCCCACCACGGTGTTTGGGTTTATCCATGCCGTTCATCCATTTTTTCAGATCGGTATGAGACAAAAAATAATAATAATAATAAATAAATAAATAAATAAATAATGACGAAGTGCAAGGCTCAACTGGACCAAACTAGAGAGAGGAAGTAGTGGTAATAATGACGTCTACCGTTGAAACTTTCCTAGGTCCTCTGCGATGTTTATCTTCCATCCAACCTGTTGATAAGTTCAAATAGACTTGGATGAAGGAAAAACAGATATAAACTTGATTAAAAGATCCGCTGCTCCCAAAAAGTTTTAATGGTGAGCATTCAATTCCTTCTGTGTGGTCCATTTAAGTCTTGGATCTTCATAGTGTTTGGGCTCATATCCTAAAACGATCTTAAAAAATGTATGGAAGAAGTGGATCAAACCCATACATCACAGTGGGCCCCACGGATCCATGCATGTATACAGTCCCTCTTGCTCCGTACGCAATCCGCTTCTCCTCTCACTCTTCCATGGATAGCGTGTTCTCGTGTCCCCGCTATGCGGACAGGTCCAACATATTATGTAGCGTATATAAGAAAAGGCTTTATGAAGTGTGACTAATAAGATGATAACTACGTGACATCGTGGAAGAAACAATAGAAGGATTAAGTGAGTTATGGAGCAAGAAGCAATGAGAGGAGAATGAGAGATATTCACCCTCCAAGTCGTGGGAGGTGCAAAATCGGCCCCATACATTAGCTAAGTGGACCACACTTGTACTTGGCTATTTACTGGTGGCTCTAAATTGTTTTCTATACTGTTGCTCATTTGATGATTGTATAAGATTTATTTTTGCACTAAGTGATCCTCATGATTGGGCTGACTTATTAGGAGGATCGGAGGTCGCAAGCACTTAAAAGTTGGAAATAATCCATTGGATGGATCATAAACTGTGGTCCAAACCAATTGAACTTGAGAATACTGTCCAAACCCATTCAAATTCCTCCTTCCACTGGACATTGCCAGCACCTACCCTTCCTCCATGCGTTGCCCTACCTTCCCAATCCCGCCCTACTTTCTTTTCTAAAGCACATGCCATACCCTTGAATGCCATTTATTCACATGAGCCATCACCATCTTGATAGATTTGCTTCTATCACAGCTGGGGACCCAACTTATGCCCCAGCCCTGGGCCTCACATACCTTAATAGTTAGATGATCTGAACAGTCCATATTATCCTTACTACCATGAGTAAGCTATTATACCAACCATACCATATTTAGCGATGATCTTGACCTTTGATTTTTATAGTTACACAGGACAATTTTTCTTTGTTCGAAATTCATCTATATATGAAGGTCATAAATCATTCATTCAACCTAAGTTTCTAAGTAACGAGTATGGTATAGAGCCAAAAACATGAATAATTTCCAATGATCATACCATTCAACATGTGGGCCCAGTGGGCCGCCATATGCAAGATGAACTCTTTGAATTTACCTATTATTGTATTTGATGTAGAGCGGGTCGCGGACAATTACATGGCAAAGATGGATCAGAAAAGGCCCAGTCGGCGACAGAAGTGATCTGGACCATCAGACCTTAAATCAGGCGTATCTCGCAATCCGGGATGAGTTAGCGGACGAAAAATATATGATTTTGGGGTAGAACGAGCTACTTTAGCCAACCAACCCAGCTATGCCGGGTTGCGACGCTCGGAATTGCGAGAAACCCCTGATTTCACGGTCGTTTCCCTGTTTCAATTTCATTTTTACTATAAATAGTAAGTTTTAGTTTGCTTATAACTCTTCATCCGTCGGGCTTTAGGAGTTGCGCCCCAACGTGAAAAGAGCTTAGAATAATTAGGAGAACAGGTTGGCGAAGCCAATAGGACACTTACTATTTTTGGCCAAAACCTTGCGCACTAGTAGACATCACGACCGTCTATAAATAGTAAGTTTACTATTTATAGTAAGTCGCGAATTCTAGGAGTCCTAGTTGTAGTTTGATTCTAATTTCTTTCCCATTGCTTAGTACCCTTATTTTAAAGGGTTGTGAACTCGTTTTTATGCATTCATCAATCTATTTTAAATTTATTTAGAATTTATTTCTATTTTCTACTCTCTTTCTCGTGGATTCGAGAAGTCTCTGTGAGGAGTCCAGAGAAGTTCCGTGGATTCGGAATATTTATCCTCTTGAGAAGACGGTGCTCGACCTCACGTCCTCCCCTGCGTCAGTATTATAGCATTGGAAATAGAGAAACATATGATCCACAACCAAAGGCATTGCTAAGTATACTGGAATTTAAAGTTTTTTTTAGAAAAAAATAATAATAAAGTTGATAAGTAAGGCCCATATTTCCCCAATCCAAGCCATTGGTCTGCTCAACCTAAGATGGATGGACTATGCCAAAGAAAATTATGACATTTCTATTGATGACCTACGAAAACGGTTGAAAAGAGAATTAGAGAAATGGTTTTTATTCAACAAAAATAATAAATAAATAAATAAAGCCAAAGCCGCTAGAATCTTCTATCATAGATATTTTGGAGCAAGGTCGGTCCATGGTGGGACAGGAGAAGCCAATGGTCAGGATCATTGAACCATTTGATAACTAGAACTTGAGTGCATCGGAAAGCCTCAGGCCCCATGAATTTATGTGTCGGTGGGAAATGGTGGTGAAAAGCAATGGTGTACAGTCGTCCAAAAGAGAGTGATTGGAATTTTGAAAGCTGTAAAAGGCACATGTACGTGACTGAATGGCATGATACAAAGAAGCCGGCCGCAATCTAACGAGAGGGGCAATTTGGTAATAAATATTAATGATTTCTAAGAGCAAGGTTGCGAAAACGAGGTTTTCTCAAATACATCGCGACGCATATTGCAATATTGTACATCGGGACTTTAATCTTTTAATATGGGCCATATTTCAATGATCCGAACCTTTATTCGATGTTTAACATATTTTATATTGGAAAGAGGAAGAAGGAATCTGTTTTATTTTTTCATTTAAACCGTTTGAAATTATGGATACTATTACCTTATATAATTAAAGGATAAAAATTCAACTCAAGATAAATTTTAGAAGTCCTCCATCCAACAGAATCACTATCAGATAAACGGTTTCGATCATTGAAAGGTGTCCCATTCCAATGGAAAAATCCCGACATCCCATATTACAAACACGTAGGGGATGTATTCATGGAAACCTCTGCGAAATTTGAAAGTTAACGTCGGCTAGATCATGATATGATTAGGCATAATGTACGCATGCATGTACATGAAAAAGGTAAGACTGCTGAACGGTAATATCTAATTAGTTGTCAAACCACTCATCTACTTAAACGTGGCCCACCTTTGTAAGATCCAGATGTTCATACATATACTCTATTCTATTGGTAGTGGAACGTTTGCAATAATCACAACGGTGATATTTTCTTCCATTGGTTGAAAAATTTGCCGCACGTCGATCATCTTTGGACTTTTTCTGAACCACCCACTTTGAAATCATCAATATTCCTCTGATCTAATTACATGACCGTTGTGGGACCAGAAAGGAGACCCACGATTTCAAAAATCGAAGTTCTAACTGGATGTTCGACGCTGTTTGGCTGGTGACCCCTCATAGCAGCCAAGCTAGCTGGTGTCAAAGTCATGTGGACCCACCATGATATATGTTTTTATCCACGCCGTTCATCCATTTTTCCAGTTCATTTTAGGCATCAGGCTAAAAACGAGGCAAATCCAAACCTCCGGTGGACCACACCACAAAAAACAGTGGGAACTGAATGCTTACCACATGACTGAGAACTTCTTTGCGGGCACATAAGTTTTTGATCAAGTTGATATTTGTGTTTTATGCACATGCAGGTTTGTGTGACCTTATCAACAGGTTGAATGGCAAATAAACAATATCGTAGGCTGCAGAAAGTTTTTAATGGTGGATGTTCAATCAACCTTGTTTTCCTGTGGTGTGGTCCACGTGAGATTTGGATCAGTATCGTATTGAACTCATACACTAAAATGAGCAAAAAAGAAAAAAAAAAAAAAAACAAAAAAAAAAGATGAAAAGTGAGAATAAAACACATACATCATGGTGGGGCCTACAGAGCTGTGACATCGGTGAACGCCAAACCGCCTAGCTGTGACAGTAGGGTCGGTCAGAAGTTGGGTGGAGCCTACCACGATGCTTGTAAAAAGAGTCCGGATCCTCTGTTATCTAGTCATCAGATACACACCATCATTTTGTCAGCTCATGTTTGGACATGAGCATGAAAATGAAAAAAAAAAAAAAAAGAGCAGATCCAAAACTGAAGTAACAGCTGGAAAAAGTGGTGAGGAAAATTCCTACAGTTTCAACCTTCTCAGTGTGCCCAACATGATGTTGTATGTACCGTACGTCCAAACTATTCATGAAATCATTCCCACTGGTAAATTAGTAAGAGAAAAAATTTGACACTCAGGGAGAGTGTGATGTATGATACACAGACACTTGGAAGTTATTTAGAAATGGCATACATGGAATTCAAGTTATTCTAATTAAACTGTCCATATTTTGAATCCCAGCTTAGAGGCTTTGGAAACTAACAACTATGCCTTTGGTTATCCAACTATACGAGATTGGTGGACATTTGTTGGACAGTCTACAAAATATCATATGGTAATAAAAAATAATAATAATAATAATAAATAAATAAATAAATAAACTAGGCCTTATTGGTTATCCGACTATTGGAGATTGGTGGACATTTGTTGGACAGTTAAAAAATATGAAGTGCTCCTATTTCAATAAATAAATGTCCACAAATTATAGTTTAGGATTGTTCAACTAATCTGATTTTGCGGCTGTAATACACAGCGACAGTGGGTTCCACTATTTAGTAGTTTCAATTCGCGTGATATGCCACTTACACATTTTCAGAGAGCCTGTGTATCAGGCCTCATATGCAGCCGGATTATAAATAACTATCCAAATAGGAAATGTATGTTTATATATATATATATATATATATATATATATATATGTGTGTGTGTGTGTGTGTGTGTGTGTGTGTGTGTGTGCTTTCATTGTGCCAAACAGTTTTTTTTTTTTTAAAGGCCACAAACAGTATATGGTTGTTTATCTTTCATTCATTTCTTTTCCTATGTTAAAGAGTTCTCCGAAGAGATCATGATAAATAAACAAAGTATATATATTAAAGAAAAAAGGAAGAGGCATAAAACAAAGAGAGGATGGTACCCACTGGAATCTGACATAAGGATATCGCAGCCATAAAACAAACAAGGCATTTATTGCATACAACTACCATCTGTACTGATAAGAAGAGAAAATAACGAAGCCGCTGGAAAACAAGGGAAATAATACGTGGGTGACGGAATGCATGGTGGGGTGAGAAGTATCTGGGGATGTCCATTTAATGGTCCTTATCGTTTATAGGCTATGCTTGGAGAAATCATTGTAGCCATCCGACCACTGACCTTTGAAATTATGGTAGATAACAGAAGTGGTTAGCGGCCAACATTCAATGCAGAGAAGTATATAACTTAAGTGGTTAATGGCCCACATTCAATGGGGAGAAGTGAAGAATACTGATGGCGAGAATTGTTATAAAGGTGTGGTTTTCCAAGGATGGGCTGTTCGTGATGGGGGTCCACAATATGGACTATAGAAGCTATTTAAGTGTTAGTTGAAAGCCGTCTCCTTTTGTTTCCAGCCTCAACATTTAGTTTGCCCATTTGGCAGTGGGGGATTAGATTGCAGGTGGAGAAGAGAGAGGAGTGTCTCTCCCCTTTCCCTCCCTCCCTAACATAAAGAGCTACCATGTTACCTCTATGGGTGGCAATGGGCTACGTTTGGACCAAGCCAGACTACGCCCAGGCCCAATTTTTAAGAGACAAATCCTGCAACTACCCAAGCCCAGGCCAAAAAATTGGTTGGGCAAGGGCCCGACCCTTCCCAGACCACACCAGGGCCTAATACAAAAATTGATAAAGTTCTTATTTTCCACTTGGGCCACACATGCAAAAAGAAATAGACATTTTAGCCGAAAGCCCAAGCCTAACCAGAAAATGATCAAGCCATGCATGAAAGACCTAAGCCCAGCCCAAAGTTAGTTGGGTGGGGCTACCTGGCCCATTACCACCCTTAATTATCCCCATGTCCCTTTCATGTTAAGTAGAAATTCTTTTTTATCTTTCATAAATAAATTTTGCTCACTCAAATTCATGTTTACCATCCTCCCAACTCCCAAGTGGGAGAGTGGATTTCATAATTTGTTGGTAATGGAGGTATGCATTCATGCGGCCCCGCTTAAAAGAAAGAAATAATAAAATAATAATAAATCACCCATCATCATCATTTAAGCATTATTTAATTAATTGTCGTCAGCTACACGAATCCAATTCTACCATTCTACTCTATCAAGGTGCATATCCTCATTTAAACCGTACCTTGTTAGATTTTTCTTATTACCTCCACCCACATCCTTTTGAGCCTTTCTTTTGCCTTTTAGAGCCTTCATCTTGAAACAACACACTCCCAATCAGTGCAGTTCTTGGTCTCTATTGTAATGTATACTTTCCTCTCAATTAAGGGTACAAGAATTCTGAATTTAATTATAAGTTGAGTACTTGCTTGCTACAAACATCCCTTAATTGATTAAGACACTACATGCTTACTAAACACGTTTAAATGATGGAAATTAACAAATGAAATTTCTTTAACAAATAGGTATAGCTGCATAGAGGACCCTACTGTTGGTATATGCTATGTATAAGACTACACTATTGGACTCTTGGGCCTGATAATCCAATCCATTCATATCTAAGACCATCTGATCGGATTTATGGGCCTAATAGCATGAAAGAACCATTATTTTAGTTCATCCAAAATGATCATTTCGGTCTATAGATCACTCAGACACTTCATTATCAATCAACCATCATGCGGGGTCCACTTTTGGACCTCTTGTGGATAGGGGTGGCATGAGCCTGCTTTGGGCCTGAACATGCTAGGCCAGCGAACAGCCCGATACTTAGACTAAAGGCACGGGCCTGGCGCAAGTCCGACATAGGCCTAGAACAGTAGACCCAAACTCAGGCGCAGTAAAAATTGGTTTTGTCCAAGCCTGATCCAGCCTGAAAATTGATAAAAATCTCTATTTTTTCACTTGAACGTTCATAATCCATCCGTTGATCAAGTGGCCCACACATATGACTGGCAGCGTGAATCCATTTACCCGACGTATCTGACCCAAAATGAGTAGGATTTGGATATTCCGCTTACACAATTATCCGAGGTCATTTCCATAATTTATCAAAATAATAATATTACTAACTTGATTGTTAAATACTAATATATGTTTGGTGGACACCTATTGGATGGCTAAAATGAAAAATATCCAAATTATCCTATTTTAATCAACAAGTGTCCATGAATTAGGATTTTTCTCAGTCAATCCAATGTTGAAAACATGGTGAATAGTTATGTACCAAATGCTTGATGCATGCTTCACGAACCTTGGGAAAAGAGGTAAAACCAGAATGTTTTTTCATCTTCTTTTTGGTGTATTTTATTTTAATGTAATGAGCCACGGTCCACCATGGATCCAATACTCAAAATTTGGAGCAAACACCATACATGTGATAGTTCTTCTCGTGTTTGGTCCTCGTGTTTTCTCATAGTATATGGAGTTTTCTTCTCTCAGTGGAAAGCCAAATCCATGATCTGAAGATTGCAGTCGAACGAACCTACTGCTTTAGGTGGGTCACAAACATCTATGTGCAAAACTGCTAGAGCATACCTGTGCCACAATCCATGAATTCCAATATTTCATATATCAATGGTGAACAAGGAAAAATGAAGTTAGATGTCGAGAGAGAGAGAGAGAGAGAGAGAGAGAGAGAGAGAGAGAGAGAGAGAGAGAGAGAGAGAGAGAGAGAGGAAAAACTGATGGTCGGGGTAATTGAAAGAACATGTTCCTTCTGAACGGCTCTATCATTCAAGGGTGGTTGATATCTAAAACATAGTTTATCTTGGGTCATTGAACTGAGTAGAATTTTATCTTGGGTCATTTAACTGACTAGAATGAAGGTTTCATGCAATGTTATTCAAGTTACTCCAAATAAAATAAAATAAAAGCAATGTTTTAGGGTCATTTGGATGGTGGTAAATGAGACAAGTTGTAAATGATTTACTAAATCATTTACAACTTGCGTTTAGATGCTGCTTTTCGCCTGTAAATCATTTATGAGTTGTAAATGATTTACAACCTTTTGCCCATTTTCATTTGCTAGTAAAAAGAGATGATTTCATTTACTG
>JAJHSJ010002183.1:0-57189 GCA_021015155.1 Magnolia officinalis
GATCAGTAGCAGCACATTAGAATTGCCACAACAAGAACAGTTGGTTGCCGAGAATAGACATCTAGAATCCTACGTGTTTTCTTTTTTGTTGGCATGCATAGGCTCATGCACTTGCACATGCACATGCTATGCATTTGTATCAATGCTTTCGTTGCACCCTTTTTTTTTCTTTTTTCCTTTCCTTTATCAAGAAACATCACAAAGGAAGTTGGACGTGTAAGCATGACTTTCACCATATCAATGTACAATGCTTTTAAAGCTTTAGGTGAGTTGGTCTTTTGACTATAAAGGAGAATTCTACATGCTTCTTTCTTCATTTTTTTCTTTCACCAGATGATCAGTCAAGCTAATTTTTGGTTCATGACACATCTATACTAGATACCATAAGTTGCCTATGCCACATGTGCAATATCTAAGTAATTTATAAGTTCCCGTGTTTCACCCACAACACTGCCAGAGTATCTAAGTTTTTCTCATCTTCCATGTTCTTAACTTTGGGTCTTTACTTTGTTATGCCATTGTTACAAAATCATTAGTTTCCTTTTGATAACTGCAGAATTTGTTGAAAGTAATGGAAAATTACTAAGTGATATTTTATGAAATCAGGTCCCTCTCTTGTTGAGCATTGTTGTTAGTCATTGTTTTATTTTTTACATTACTTACTTTGTGTTTCTATTTACAATATGTAAAATTGCATCATAGAAAGGGGCATGGGTTATGATTCATCATGAAATGAACTGGCCACTAATATGACCATTTTGTCAATCATAGACTTGTTTTTGCATGAATTAGGGAAAAAAGAAAGAAGAACAAAAATGGATGGTGATGGTGCACTTTATTGCAACATTAGTGGAAGTTTGTCTTGACAAAGGAGCTTTAAAACTTGAATCCTACAAATTCATTTATCATTCCATTTTCACTACAAGAAAAATGGCTAATAGGGGCGTTTTTAGCACAGCAGGCACACAAAAACCGCCACCGTAGATGAAAATGAGGGCGTTTATATGTGGCGCCCGTGTACAAACCGGGCTACCGCCGCTGTTTTATTTTTATTTTTAAAAAACCCCCCAAATTACACCCTATCCCGCGTGTCGCCCTATCCCCAAATGTCCAAAACCCTTGTGCGCCTATCCCAAATCCATCCCGCCTCTTCTTCTCCCACCTCTTTTCTACCAAAACCCATCCCCAAAACCCTTTTCTCCCTCTCACTCTCCACATCTCCCTCTCCTTCTTCTGTCTCTCTCGATCTCCTTCTCCCTCAAAGTGCGCCCCAAAACCCTCCTCTCCCTCTATCCCTCTCGATCTCCTTGTCTCTCTCGATCTGCATCTCTGTCTCCCTCTCGATCTCCTTATCTCTCTCGATTTATCTCTCCCTCTACAACAGCAACGACGTATCATCTCTCCAGCAACGGCGAATCCTCTCCAGCATCATCTTCACCACTCTAAGTGCAGCCAGCAGCCCCCGCCCTTCACCTCGTCCCCGGCCATTTCTGGTAAACAATGGGACCAATGATCTAGATGGTCTGGGTTTTTATAGATGTATGCCATTTATACAATGGATGCAGATATAGAATAGTCTTGCCATTCATCATTTGTTGTGAACGTTTAAGGTGTGCACAACATGTGTTTGATGAAATGTCTCTGTTTTAACAATTTTTATGTTTTTTTCCTCACAACGATCTTCAACTTGAGGCCAACCTTTTCAAAAGCCAAGCTGGCATACACACATGATAGGTTGGCCATGGGCAACTAAATGGATAGCAACCTTTTCGTCCATTGAGGTGATCAAAAGAGCTCCATCTCTGGTCCTTACTTATGATGGGACATATGAACTTAAATAAAAATTCCAAGTAAGAAATCAGGACTGAAGGATTCTTGTTTTAAATGTAGGTGCCACTCTTCTTGTTTGGAAATTGTTTGATATTTTCAGGATCAGTTAAAGAGAACTTCTATTGTATGAGTTAGGAAAATAAGAGATTTTGAAAAGATGTTCTGCTTTAAGGTTGTAAGCTTCTGAGTGAAGCTAACTCCATTGCTGACAAGAAGTCATCTCTTGGAATAGCCTGTCTATTTTGTTATCCATGGGCCAAATTTGGCATAGGGTCTGTTTGGATTGATGGAAAATGGGATACAACAACAGAGGAAAGAATACTGTCACCTGATGTGATGGTTCCAGTGGTTTTCCGAAAATCAGTTTTTTTTCTACTACTTCCTCAGTAAGGGATCATTTCCTTTTCCTCTCCATGGTAATGTGAAATGGAATTTTTTATCTTTGCCAATAAAGCAGTCTTTATGTAATAAAAAGATGAAGTTAGTAGATGGGTTTCTCTCAAGTTCTCTTCATCTCTATTATCATGCTTGGTGTGTATTAACAAGTATAAAATGACTGTACATTGGATGGTCACGATTGGCCATTAAGTTCAATCTCCACACCATGGTCCACTCACATTGGAGCCCCTCAGGCCTCTGTTGTAGATGGAGCATAAGCCAAAAATCACACTGATTGGATGATCTTGACCATCTGACCTCAGCCAATTAGATGGTTATGATCATTCAATAAGTTAAAATCATCAGGATATGATCCATCCACATTGGGCCACGTGTACCATCTATCCAATCACTACCATTTAAGAAACCAATATAAAGTCATATATTAATCTATAGCCCTTAATTTAAAAGATTAGAAAGGTACACTTACATTTTGAGTAAACTCCATTTTCTTATAGTCATCCCAGTTCAAGTACTCTTCTTTTCCTTTCACATTTCTTATACTTTCATGCTCTGACTGTTTCAAAAAAAAAAGGGTTTCTTTCATTTTCTTTCTCTTTCTTTTTATAAAAAATTTCAAAGAAGGCCATTGAATTTCAGCTTTTTTATATGGAGCTTGAAATGGCTAAAAGGGGAGGAGAGAGAAAGATGGTGTCTACCCTCAGTTGTTGCAGAGCAGCTGGTGATTGACCCAAGAAGAGAACTGCTAATGCCACACGAGGAGGGAGGTGGTTTCATACCCACCCAACAAAGAATCCAGTACAAAGCTCACTCTTTCATCCTCGGACAGGCTATTTGCTGATAGGAGTATTTCAAGGAAATCACTTTTCTTATTACCAGCAGAGTTCTCTCCCTTTGATCTTCTCTCTTCAACTATAGCTTTCACTGTAGAAGATATTCTTGCTCTAGCCTGCATACACACACAGAGTCAGTCAAAAGTTCTGGTTAGAAAGTAAAAGGAGCAAATATCTAATTTGAAATGACACCAATGGTGGTAGTTCACTAACAGTCTCAAATGGTGGTGATCCATGCACCCTACACATGTGATGCATGTATCAGAATCAGGATCTTTCAAATTAAGTGGAACTTTTTGGGATAGACAACAACCTCAATATCAGACTGATCTGATGGTTCGGATCATTTGGGCAGCATGATTTTGGACTCTCAATCAACCATAATATGCCCATGGATTTCCTTACATATATGCTTAGTGTGGATAATTCACCACCCTTCAAAAATGGTGGTAAACTACAACCATAGTCTTGTCAAATGATAAAGGAAAATGGAAGAGAGATGTTTACAACCCTGTGCCTTTCTTGCAAACACACCCCATCTTTCTATTTATTGATAGTAGAGTAGTGCACTATAGGTACTGTAATAGTACCAAAACTAGAAGAAAATGGTGTGTGCATCAAAAGATGGGGTGTAAATGACACTTACCTAAGAAAATGGTATCTATGCATGAAAAGGGTCTGAAATATTTCTACTGAAATAATGATTAGAAGTACCTGAACAGCTCTTGCATATGGAGTGCCTGGAATATATAGTGGAAAGGAGATGAGTCCTTTCATGAAAGTGAGGAAATCTTCCAGTATTTTTGAAGTTTGTGGCTCTTCTGGTGTCAACCCAAACTTGTTTTACTATCACATTGAATGTGAACTGAAGAAAGGAACCAAAAAAAAATAAAAAATCCGTGACTTGAATTTTATTATAATCACATAAGAGTAGAGGTATTGTACATCCACCCCCAAAGTTGATAGTTCACCCCAATATGAATCATTTGACCACATAAGGTTTTGGAAAATGGGATGTACACACCATGCTTCTGATATATATACAAATATCCTTTTTCTATTTTTGGCATATGAGTAGTACGACTAACTACCATTCTTATACCATAAGCATGAGAATAGTAATTTGGCCATTATAAGTTTTGGAACATGACATGCACACCCTATGTTTCTGATATATATACAACCTAGTTTCTACTTTTGTATATGAATAGTACAGATTTGTACTACTCTTATACCCAAAGTACAAAAATGGTGTTTTTCATTCAAAAGGAGTGTGGACATCAGTTCCCTATTTCTTTTGGTTTGAGTGGTTTTAACAGTCTGGTATCAAAATTAATATTCGTGGTTGGGACACACTCAATTTTAGGGGGTGGAAATATCAATGTCATACAACATGCTTAAAATCAAAACCCCATATTGAGAAAAATCATGAAAATAAAAGCCCATATAAAAGGAAAAAAAAAAAGAGGCCAAAATGCCAAGATAGAGAGGGAAGCTGGTAGAAGTCATGCAAATAGCATGATGATAGTAGCATTACAACCAAAATGCCAAATTTTAAAACAAACAAAACAAAATGCATGTATAGGAATGTGTGTGTGGATGTAGGAATATATGAACACTACAACAAAAAGAGGATTAGTCGGCACTTTTGGAGTCGCATTGTACTGGCGCTGCTAAATGAGGTGTATAAATACAAAAAAAAAAGGGGTGCGTTTGAGTAGTTTTGTTCTATGATTTAAGTGTTAATCACAGTCAGTTTCAGAGCATTATTGGTAGCTGATTTTTGTTTTGCTGCTACTCAGTGGTTAATTGATTATATAGCTTCATGGTTGTTTGAGTAGTTTTGTTCTATGATTAACTCATTTGAACATTCTGGATTTATAGTTTTAACGGTTAATTGATTTGTGATGTGCATTTGTTTTATTCATGTTTAGGAATGACTTTTTATTGCAGAACAAAAATACTATTCAAAACTAGATAGCGACATGAACTTGTTGGGGTTATGATTCTATATGATGACTTCATGCTATCAATCTTTCTTTTGCCATTGCCAACTTCGCAATTGTTGAGTTTTCATCATTTTATATCGAGACTAATACTCCAGGAAAAGGTCGGTCTTCTTCTCACCTAGAGAAATGCCTTATTTCATTGAAGTTTGCTAATTCAGGCAGCTCCTCTACGTTGAGGCTAAGCCATCCTTCAAGTGAGTTCCATCTCGTAGATCCCTTGTTAAAAAAATCAGGCTAGTCCTATGATCAGGTGGGCCCCAATTTATCAATGAACTAGGACAAGTTTTTCTAAGCCCTGCATTTGTTTCTAACGGTGCGCGTAAATATGGTGAGTGGACCACCTGATGAACATCTAGGGTGTCACACCAGTTTCCCATGTTGGCACATGTAGTGGCTTGTTTGATGGGGCTTATACATGCCTGTAGGATTAGCAAACCTCTTAACTTGACTATTGTAAAAATGGTAATTCTATCATATATGATGTTCCCAACGTAAGATATCTTCCTTGTTTAGCCTTTCATTTCGCACTGTCATTTTTGGACATCTCTAACATTTCATATCGTTCTAAGAACCAAGCAACAGTTTGGCAGATTGACTGGTATTTCTATTGAGATGTTGACATTAAAGTTGCGTTTGGATGCAATGTTGAACTGAAATGCAAATTGCAATTGCCTTCATGAGTACTCAGATTGAGTGATTTGGCTCCAAGTTGCAATTTTGTTACTTCTAAATTGGAATTGAAACATGTGTTAAATTAGAGTCCGAGTTCCCTATTTGTTCCTAACAGGGAACTTCCCTTTTTGGAACTTAGTTTGTAGATGTGGGGCCCATGGTTGGCCTGTTCTAGCCATTGATTTGACAGCCCCCATCATGGATGGATGATTCCCCCAAAATCCCACAGATTGGAAGAGCATGGTTGACCATACTCTTAGACGTTTGGTATGGTCCCTTGACCTTCTAACTATGATAAAGATATGGCTAACTCGTCTAGGGCCTGTTTATTTTTCCATTTTCCAGAGAAAAATGGTGGTAAATAGTAATTATTATTTATGTGAGGAATTCATACCAGCCACCCCCTATGACGTTGGCAGCTATGCTAAAACTGAGGAAAAACATAAGATATGTGAAATCTATGGGGCCCACCATGAGGTATGTGTCTGATCCACACCATCCATCTGTTTTACCAGCTCATTTAAGGCATGAACTCAAAAATGATAGGCAATGCATCGATAAAATGCATGTTTTCACGTGGTGCATTTTATCACAAACACAGCACATTGTTATTCTACATGTATGTAGTGATCAGTTAAGCAGTAGAAATGTCATCCTCAAATCCTACCAGCTATTCGCGGGCACCGCTAGTTCATCATTTCGAACTTGGGGAGGGAATTCAGCTGCAGGTAGATATGGTATATGTGTAGTTCAATCCTTATAATTCTATTGTTTCAATCAATGTTCCGACGTATGTCGATCGAGATGGAAGTTTGAATGAGTAACGTATGTTTGTTTTTTCATAGGTTAGTGTGTCTGGATCTTCAAATGGGTTCTACGTAAAATCGATTTTCAACTTAAAAACTGCTCAAGGCAGTTGATCATGCACTGGGGTGGCATTTACCAAGGACAGACGTGAGTTAGAAGCTGCATTTTTTCTTTTCTTTTCTTGTTATTAGTCGTTTGCTGTTTTGAAGGAGATTTTAACCATAGATTTTTCATATAGGAAGTGGATCCTTTTGGCTGATTGTCCCCCTGGGACGAGCACCTACAAACAAAGCGCATTGCAGACGCCGTTTGTGAAGGTTTGTTAGTTTTGCTTTCTAAAGTTGGGTTGGGTTTGGATGTTTAATTGACCTCAATTGCAATTCAACTAGGGGTCGTTTGGATGCCTGTAAATTGTTGATTTACAGGTGTAAGTCATTTACAGTCTGTCGTGTTTGGCTGTAAGCTATTAATGATCGTCTGTGTATAGAGGCCTGTAAATTGTTTAAGTCTTGTAAATGGAGAGCCAATCTTTGAAAATGTAGCCATTAGGCTGTAAATGAGGGCCTGTAGATGAAATCACACAGCTTTTTTCCTGTCAATTAAATGGGTCTAAAAGCTGCAAATGATTAACATGCATTTTTCAGCACCAACACAGACTGTAAACCATTTACCTGTAAATAATTTACAGCTAGCTTCATTGACAGGCATTCAAACGACGTCCTGAGTGGAACTAGCCCCTGCATTGAACTTACTATCTTCTCAAATACAACTTGAAAGCCCCAAGAAGTTTTTAATGGTAGGTGTTCAATCCCTATTGCTTTATGTGATGTGGTCCACTTGAACGATCCCTAAAATGATCTCGCAAAATGGACGGACGGTGTGGATATAACCCACATCATGGTGGCTCCACAGAACTTGTGCCACGCATTCCGCGTCCAGCATGAGGTACACCTTGTCTAGCGTCGAATTCAACGGACGCGGGTTGCCTACTGACACTTCAAGTAGCCCACAGTGTTTGTCGGCCTCACCATGATATATGTGTTTGATCCATTCTGTCCATCTAGATTATTTTAGGGTATGAGCCAAAAATGAGATAGATTCAAATCTCAAGTGGACCACATTACAAGAAAACTGTGGTGATTGAACGCTGACCATTAAAAGCTTCCAAGGGCCACTGTAATATTTATTTGCCATCCAACCTGTTATTAGGTTAGAGAGACTGGATGAGGGAAAATACAAATATCAGTTTCATCCAAAACTTTTATGGCACCAGTAGTTTTTAATTGTGGGCAACACTGTTTTTCCTGTGGTGGGGTTTATATGAGATTTTGCATCTGCTTCATTTTTTAGGCTCATGCTTTTAAATGATTTGAAAAAATGGATGCACATAAATCATGGTGAGGTTATAGAGCTCCGACCAGTAGCTACTGGCTACGACACAGCATCAGTAAAGCAATCCCCATCCGAATTCCACCTAAATCTATTCGTTGCCAAGTGTCTCAAGATCTCTATCTACGGGCCCATGAGGGGACCGCCCAGCCAATACTTAGGTCCCTGGGGCGCGGTTTTGGTGGATCCCTCACTGTTGGGCAACCGTGACGTATGTGCTTTACATCCACGTCGTCCATCCGTTTTGACAGCTCATTTTAAAGCATCATCTAAAAAATGGAGCAGATCCAAATCTTAGGTTTAGCACACCACAGAAACAGTGGTGATTGAATATTTACAATTAAAAACTTCTTTAGGGCCTCTGAAATGTTTATTTATCATCCAACCTCTTCATAAGGTCACACGTGATTGGATTCAACGATTGGAGCCAATTGAGCACTGAGTTCTAACTAACGGTGGACCATATTAATTGACTCTATTAGAACCTCAAAATACCATTGAGTGGGACTCCAATCAGTCCTTGAAAATATCTAAACTGATGCATTACAATGGCCCATGTAAGGCTCAATTACATCTCCAACTTGGGTTAATTAATGGATGGACAGTTTCTGAGTAATATTTGGAACAGCTGTGTGTTTTGTATAGCCCCACTGAATTAGGTCAGCAAACTAATCATAATTAGTTCCTTAAATAGTTCAGAAAATTATCTTTTATGTGGACCCACAAATAAAATAAACGAATATGCTCTTTAAGCCCATTAAGGCCCATATTTTTTTACCCTTTGGACCCACTAAATGGGCCAGCTAAATGGTTACTCTAGGTTGACAGGAAAGCCCCATATTCGGCCCCATATCTAGTCACTTAACTTAAGCCCATAAAAATTTTGGACTCTCTGACTCTCTCTCTCTCTCTCTCTCTCTCTCTCTCTCTCTCTCTCCTCTCTCTCTCTCTCTCTCTCTCTCTCTCTCTCTCTCTCTCTCTCTCTCTCTGTTTTTGGCTGATGCCTTGTATTGGATGCCTTTGCCTGATTTGGATTTGGATGTTTGATGGAGCACATTTACTTGCCATTTAGTATGGAGTGGTTTTTTGGAAGGCTTAATGTTGCTGAAAATGAAAAAATTATTTTTCTACTCCCTAGGAGTATTTTCATGCCATTTGGCATTGGGTAATTTTGCACATTGGAAGGCTTACTGTTGTTTCCTTCTTAGCCAATTTGGTATTAGGAGCCAGGGACATGCTTGGGTATTGCATCATTTGAATGAAATTCTCACCAAATGCTTTAGTTAATCAGTTCTATCATGACTAAAATTCAGTCCTCATGCATCAATCAAAATGAACTATTCCTGGGATCTAAATGTATTTTTATTTCTTTTCCTGTTATCTTGTGTCACTATTATGCTCTTTATATCTTTAAAAAAAGCTCTTCAACTGATTTGATGCATGCCTTTATTTTAGTACATTTTCCCAATTTATGCTACTATGAGCTAATACAATATACAGTTAGTAAAGAAAATACAGCAAAGATCCACATTAGTAAAGAAAATACAGCAAGACAGAGTCAATCCTGTTTCTTGTTGTACCATGAAATACAGCAAGACAGATCCACATTAGTAAAGAAAATACATCAATATATGGAACCGATCTCACATTTATTTCAGATATTTTAGAAGTCATGATGTACATATAAAATTGATGGACTGGACTACAATACACTGCTGATGGAACCATCTCATCAGCATGTCTGATCCCAATTTGGACGTACTGCACCACATGTATGCCACATGGACCACATGTATGCAACGTGGACATCCATGGTGAACTGACACGATGGAATTTGATAGGGACAAGTTTTCGTGTTAACATGGGTCGGAATATATGTATTTTACTCCAATCAGAATCCCTTGCTTGCCACCTACAAGAATTTCTTATTTTCCTGCATTGTGATTAGTATATATTACTAATAATGTTATCAGTGCTGCTGCATTAGATGCGGGGTGTGATAATGTCTCCTAATCACGTTATAATAAACAGAAAATTTTTACGTGACAAGCAGAAGATACAAACCTACTTTATCAGAATTCCCAATACTTATTTGTGATAAATAGAGACATTATTCTTCTTGGTGATAAGAGACTTTCACATTTGTGATAAGAGACTTTCACATTGCAAAAAATGTGCAAGATATCGGATATTATGCAGATTATGTAGGTGAGCATATTTGATAGAGCAACACATTAGATTTTATGGTTGACAATATGATGAAATAAAATCTTTTTTTCTTTTCTTGAAGGATCTGCTTACATGGTGGGAAGAGCTTTAACTTCTGTCTTTTGGGGAGTAGTAGGGATTGATATGGACGAAAACCCTTCATGTTACGGCGTACAAGTGTTAGTGTCATGTTCAATTGCAGTGGAATATGGAGCAACTTTTTCATATTCAGTCCATGTTTCTATTCTATGAGTATCCAATCGACTCAAGGTCAATTTAAATACAGTTTACATCAGGGGAGTTTTATATTTTCCTTGCATTTAGTTTTCATCACTCCTTACTTGTAGATTCCTGTATTGATTACTCAAGCATGACAGTTATGCGTATTCTTTCAGGTGGATGTTGCATGTGGGAGGATTGGAGCTGCATATTTTAGACTCAAGTATCTGGTACGTCTCTTGTC
Source organism: Magnolia officinalis (assembly GCA_021015155.1). Taxonomy (NCBI): domain Eukaryota; kingdom Viridiplantae; phylum Streptophyta; class Magnoliopsida; order Magnoliales; family Magnoliaceae; genus Magnolia; species Magnolia officinalis. The sequence goes on from JAJHSJ010002183.1 coordinate 10,611, forward strand.
AAGAATGCACATGATTGGAGTGGCCTGGCCATCTGGACAGGCCGTATTTATGTATATTTGCTCGAAATTGATGAAGCAGACCCGGATGTGCGTCGGAGCTATTCGGAGAGCGGGGGTCCCTGGAAGGTGGGAACCGCTGTTATGACCATGATGAAGCTGTCCATTCCATTTCCTATGGACAGCATTGGAGGGGCCTGGCCATTTGGACAGGCCGTGTTTGTGTATTTGCTCGAAATTAATGGAGCAGACCCGGATGTGCGTCGGAGCTATCCGGATGAGCGGGGGTCCTTGGAAGGTAGGAACCGCTGTTATGACCATAATGAAGCTGTCCATTTCCTATGGACAGCATTGGAAGGGCCTGGCCATTTGGACAGGCCATTTTTATATCTGTATTTGCAGGGACCACACCCTAACCTGAACCTGAACCCATTCTTAAATCCCAAAACCTATAACCTAAACCTAAACATATACCTTAACCAAACCAAACCAAAACCAAAACCTATAACCTAAACCCGAACCCATTCTCAAATCCAAAAACCTATAACCTAAACCAAACAAAACCATAACCTATAACCTAAACCCGAACCCATTCTCAAATCCCAAAACCTATAACCTAAACCGAAACCACAACTATAACCTAAACCCGAACCCATTCTCAAATCCAAAAACTTATAACATAACCTAAACCTTAACTTAACCTATAACCTATAACCTAAATCAAAACCAAAACCAAAACCAAAACAAAAACCTATAACCTATAACCTAAATCAAAACCTATAACCTAAACCTAAACCTAAACCTATAACCTAATCAAAACCTAAACCTAACCTAAAACCTATACCTAAACAAAACTATAACCTAACCCAAGCCAAACCTATAGCCTAAACCCGAACTCATTCTCAAATCCAAAACCAATAACCTAAACCTAACCTTAACCTAAACCGTTAACCTATAACCTAAATCAAAACCTATAACCTAAACCAAAACCAAAACCTATAACCTAAACCCGACCCATTATCAAATCCAAAACCTATAACCTAAACCCGAACCCATTCTCAAATCCAAAAACCTATAACCTAAACCAAAACCAAAACCATAACCTATAACCTAACCCGAACCCATTCTCAAATCCCAAAACCTAAACCTAAACTAAACCGAAACCAAACCTATACCTAAACCCGAACCCATTCTCAAATCCAAAACTTATAACATAAACCTAAACCTTAACCTAAACCTATAACCTATAACCTAAATCAAACCAAAACCAAAACCAAAACCTATAACCTAAATCAAAACCTATAACCTAAACCTAAACCTAAACCTATAACCTAAATCAAAACCTAAACCTAAACCTAAAACCTATAACCTAAACCAAAACCTATAACCTAACCAAAACCAAAACCTATAGCCTAAACCCGAACTCATTCTCAAATCCAAAAACCAATAACCTAAACCTAAACCTTAACCTAAACCGTTAACCTATAACCTAAATCAAAAACCTATAACCTAAACCAAAACCAAAACCTATAACCTAAACCCGAACCCATTATCAAATCCCAAAACCTATAACCTAAACCCGAACCCATTCTCAAATCCAAAACATATAACCTAAACCTAAACCTTAATCTAAACTAAACCGTAACCTATAACCTAAATCAAAACCTATAACCTAAACCCGAACCCATTCTCAAATCCCAAAACCTATAACCTATACCGAAACCTTAACCTAACCTTATAACCTATAACCAAAACCAAAACCTATAACCAAAACCAAAACCTATAACCTAAACCCGAACCCATTCTCAAATCCCAAAACCTATAACCTAAACCGAAACCTAAACCTTAACCTAAACCTATAACCTATAACCTAAACCAAAACCAAAACCTATAACCTAAACCGAACCCATTCTCAAATCCTATAACCTAAAACCTAAACCAAAACCAAAACCTATAACCTAAACCCAAACCCATTCCCAAATCCCAAAACTTGTAACGTAAACCAAAACCTATAACCTAAACCAAAACCAAAACCTATAATCTAAACCCAACCCATTCTCAAATCCTATAACCTAAACCTATAACCTATATCCTAAACCAAAACCTATAACCTAGACCAAAACCAAAACCTATAGCCTAAACCTAAATCAAAACCTATAACCTAAACCTAAACCTTAACCTAAACCTATAACCTATAACCTAAACCAAAACCAAAACCTATAGCCTAACCCGAACCCATTCTCAAATCCCAAGACCTATAACTAAACCAAAACCTTAACCTATAACCTAAACCGAAACCTTACCTAAACCTATAACCTAAACAAAAACCTATAACCTAAACCAAAACCAAAACCTATAACCTAAACCAAAACCCGAACCCATTCTCAAATTCTATAACCTATAACCTATACCTAAACCAAAAACTATAACCTAAACGAAAACCAAAACCAAAACCTATAGCCTAAACCTAAATCAAAACCTATAACCTAAACCTAAACCTTAACCTACCTATAACCTATAACCTAATTCAAACCTAAACCTAAACCTATAACCTATAACCTAAACCAAAACCTATAACCTAAACCAAAACCAAAACCTATACCCTAAACCCGAATCCATTCTCATATCCAAAAACCTATAACCTAAACCTAAACCTTAACCTAAACTTGAAAACCCAAACTTAAACCTAAACTTGAAAACCCAACCTAATCTCAACTCCCTAACCAAAACCTAAACCTAAACTTGAAAACCTAATCTAAAACCCATCCCGAACCTGAACCCGATTTCTATAACCTAAACCATAACCCATTCTCAAATCCTATAACCTAAACCTATAACCTATATCCAAAACCAAAACCTATAACCTAAACCAAAACCAAAACCTATAGCTTAAACTAAATCTAAACCTATAACATAAACCTAAACATTAACCTAAACCTGTAACCTATAACCTAAATCAAAACCTAAACCTAAACCTATAACCTATAACCTAAACCAAAACCTATAACTTAAACCAAAACCAAACCTATAGCCTAAACCCGAACCTAAACCTAAACCTTAACCTAAATAGTATTCTCAAATCCCTAAACCTAAACCTACACCTAATCTTAATCTCAACTCTCTAACCTAAACCTAAACCTAAACTTGAAAACCCAAACCTAAGCCCGATCTTGAACCCGAACCCGATTTCCTAAACCTAAACCTTAACCTATTCTCAATTCCCTAAACCTTAACCTAAATGTATTATCAAATCCCTAAACCAAAACCTACACCTAATCCTAATCTCAACTCCCTAACATAAACCTAAACCTAAACTTGAAAACCCAAACCTAAACCCAATCCCGAATTCGAACCCGATTTCTTAAACCTAAACCTTAACCTATTCTCAATTTCCTAAACCTTAACCTAAATGTATTCTCAAATCCCTAAACCTAAACCTACACCTAATCCTAATCTCAACTCTCTAATCTAAACCTAAACCTAAACTTGAAAACCCAAACTTAAACCCGATCTTGAACCTGAACCCGATTTCCTAAACCTAAAACTTAACCTATTCTCAATTCCCTAAACCTTAACCTAAATGTATTCTCAATTCCCTAAACCTAAACATACACCTAATCCTAATCTCAACTCCCTAATTTAAACCTAAACATAAACTTGAAACCCAAACCTAAACCCGATCCCGAACCCAATCTGATTTCCTAAACCTAAACCTTAACCTATTCTCAATTCCCAAAACCTTACCTAAATGTATTCTCAAATCCCTAAACCTAAACCTACACCTAATCCTAATCTCAACTCTCTAACCTAAACCTAAACCTAAACTGAAACCCAACCTAAACCCAACCCGATTTCCTAAACCTAAACCTTAACCTATTCTCAATTCCCTAAACCTTAACCTAAATGTATTCTCAATTCCCTAAACCTAAACCTACACCTAATCCTAATCTCAACTCCCTAATCTAAACCTAAACCTAAACTTGAAAACCCAAACCTAAACCCGATCCCGAACCCGAATCCGATTTCCTAAACCTAAACCTTAACCTATTCCAATTCCCAAAACCTTAACCTAAATGTATTCTCAAATCCTTAAACCTAAACCTACACCTAATCCTAATCTCAACTCTCTAACCTAAACCTAAACCTAACTGAAAACCCAAACCTAAACCGATCTTGAACCCGAACCCGATTTCCTAAACCTAAACCTTAACCTATTCTCAAGTTCCCTAAACCTTAACCTAAATGTATTCTCAATTCCCTAAACCTAAACCTACACCTAATCCTAATCTCAACTCCCTAATCTAAATCTAAACCCGATCCCGAACCCGAATCTGATTTCCTAAACCTAAACCTTAACCTATTCTCAATTCCCTAAACCTTAACCTAACTGTATTCTCAAATCAAATCCTAAACCTAAACCCTACACCTAATCCTAATCTCAACTCTCTAACCTAAACCTAAACTAAACTGAAACCCAAACCTAAACCCGATCTTGAACCCGAACCCGATTTCCTAAACCTAAACCTTAACCTATTCTCAATTCCCTAAACCTTAACCTAAATGTATTCTCAAATCCCTAAACCTAAAACCTACACCTAATCTTAATCTCAACTCCTTAACCTAAACCTAAACCTAAACTTGAAAACCCAAACCTAAACCCAATCCCGAACGCAAATCCGATTTTCTAAACCTAAACCTTAACCTATTCTCAATTCTCTAAACCTTAACCTAAATGTATTCTCAAATCCCTAAACCTAAACCTACATCTAATCCTAATCTCAACTCCTTAACCTAAACCTAAACCTAAACTTGAAAACCCAAACCTAAACCCGATCCTGAACCCGAATCCGATTTCCTAAACCTATAAACTAAACCTTAACCTATAACTTATAACCTAAACTTATAACCGATAACCTAACCTATGGATTTTGCTATAGTTTAGAAAATTTGTAGGTACATTTTTTATTTCTTTATATATGATTGTTTTTTTCCAGCTCTTTTTTTTTTGTCTTTCTTCCTTTTAAGATGTGTACAAAGGCATGCTTGTTTGATTGTGTCTACAATTATTGTTTTATACAGGCTGACAAGCTAAAGAAGTCGGTGGATGATGAAATTCATTTCCTCAAGGGAAGAGTTCTAAAACTTGAAAGTGATTTTGTGTCGAAGTCTACAGAAGTTACGTATGCAGTTTCAAGGAAAGAAGAAGCTCTATCTTCTGTGCTTGCTGAACTTGACCGTCTGAAGAAAGAAAATTCTGCATGAGGGCACGCCTTAGTTGTAATTCTTTGATAGGTTGAGCAAAGCGAAGTATTGTTTATTTAGAAATGTGAATGTAGGATGCATTGTAGATTTGATTGCTATTGTAATAAATGCATCAATTTTTTTTTTCTCTGATTGCATTAAGCTTAGATGAGTTATCAATATATATAGCAGGTTCTTGCAATGGAAACAGGGAAAATAGCTACGAAATATAATCCGTAGCAAAGTTACAGATTTTTGCTGTAGCTATTGCTATATATTGCTACGGATTATATCCGTAGCTATTGCTATATAGCTACGGACATAATCCGTAGCTATTGCTGCATATAGCTACGGATTATATCCGTAGCTATTGGTATCTATAGCTACGGATCATATCCGTAGCTCCCCTTATGTAGGGCTGGAAATACCGTAGATATCGGTATCGATTGCTACGGATGATGGTATCTATTGCTACGGATCATGTCCGTAGCGAAAATTGCTACGGATATAATTCGTAGCTATGCGTATCTATTGCTATGGGTATAATCCGTAGCTATTGGTATATATTGCTACGGATATTATCCGTAGCTAATACTGTCTATTGCTACGGAAAAAATCCGTAGCTAATTGTATCTATTGCTACGGATATTATCCGTAGCGAGACCTTTAGCTACCCCACCAATTGCGACGGACGTGTGACGGACTAGATCCGTAGCAAAAGCCCTTTTGCTACGGATCTAGTCCGTAGCCTTTGCCCATTTTTCTTGTAGTGGTGGTTGTCAAAGTTACATGGGTCGTGGTGTCAGTTGTTATGGGCCATGGTTTTCATATTTTATGGATCGTTGTTGTCATATTATACGGATCGTTGTTGTCGTGCTACAAAATAATGAATTCTTTTATATAGCTTTCACGTCATCCTGGAACCCGGAAGAAGCCAGGTTACATCAGCCTGGAATCCTGAAGAAGCCATTACACACCAGGTCCGCCAACTCCGAGTAGGTGCTCATTAACCAAATATCAAGTTCTTTTGTAGGGATTTTACATCAGCCTAGAACTCAGAAAAGCTTGAGACGGAAGGATTCAAATTATAAAGTCATGCTCAGACAAAGACAAGCCCTGTGATCATGCTCGAGACACGATACATGGGTTGTGACTGTCACTGTATATGGATTGTGGTTGTAATGTTGTATATGTCATGGTTGTCGTGAAATATGGATCCTGAATGTAATGATATATGGGTCGTGGTTGTCGTGTTATAAAAATCGTGGTTGATGTCTTATATGGTTCATGGTTGATGTGAAGCATTGATCGTAGTTGTCTTTCGATGTGGTTCGTGGTTGTCATGTTATACGGGTCGTGGTTGTCGTGATGATTGGGTCGTGGTTGACATTTTACATGCGTTGTGGTTGTCATATATGTAATGAATCGTTGTTGACAACCACGACACTGAGTGAAACCACGACCCATTAACATGACAACCACGGACAATATATCACGAAAACCACGACCTATTGTTATAGACACTATTTCCATATTTGGGTCGTGGTTTAAATGCATAAAGGCTCGTGATTAACATGATACATGGGTCGTGACTGTCATTGTATATATGTCATGGTTGTATGGTTATATAGGTTGTGGTTGTCATGATACATGGACCCTGAATGATATGATATATGGGTCGTTGTTGTCTTGTTATATGGGTCGTGGTATACGTGAAGCATTGGTCGTAGTTGATATGAGTCGTGTTGTTATGTTAAATTTGTCATGGTTCACAGTTGTAATAGATCGTAGTTCTCGTCCATGTTGGATCGTATTCGACAACCATGGCCGTATGAGGAACACGACCCATACAACATGGAAACCACGATCCATATGTCATGAGAACCACGATCCGTTGTTAAGTTCACGATCCATCATGGATGACAATCACGACCTATACAACTTGCAGAGTCTTGCGCACCACAACCACGATCAAGGCAATATGACAACAACGATCCATATAACATGGCAACTACAACCCATATAACACTACAATCACAACAATATAACATGAAAACATCGACCCTTATAACATTACACCACGACCCATATAACACAGTAACTGCCAGAAGAGAAGCTCAGTGATGTGCAAGACTTTGCAAGTTTCTTCCACTTAAGTTTACAATATAACAAGAAAACACGGCCCTTATAACCACTTTAATGGGTCGTGGTTGCCATGATATAGGGATCGTAGTTGCCATGACGTATTGATCGTGGTTTCCATGACGTATGGATTGTGTTTCTCTTAGCCCGTGGTTGTCAACAACGATCCAACATGGATGACAACCATGATCTATTGCATATATGAACTACGGAAATATTAACACGACACCAACGACCAATATTAACATGACCAGCGATCCAGTTGTTCTTTTTGCAAATCTCTCAAACTCTACTCTCACGGCAATAATTAATTCACCAACGAACATGTTCTCCACATGTTAATAACTATGACACATATATATATACATGGGATTTTTGATATCTACGTATGCCATGTCCTAACTTTGATTGGTAGATTTCCATACACTTCAACGAGAACAAATCAAAATATGTGGATTGTTAATCAAAGAAATAGAGCAGATCAAAATATGTGAATAGACACATTTCCATACACTTCTAGCTCATAAGATAATTTCTCAACCACACCTCTCTATAAATACGACGACGGGTAGAAAACTCTCCACTCCTTTAGAGGGAGAGGGAGAGTAACCTTGCTGTGTTATTCATGGTACTTCATCCTCAGCCGTCCGTGGGATCAACGCGTTGACCATTGAATGACTAGTGCATTGAATGACCAGAGAAATAGGGATCACGAGTTCTTTTTCGACCTGTATTCCAATATGGTTGTACGTGGATTGTTAATCAATAATAAGAATATCTTTCAAAATCTAACATGATCGTAATTGTACTACATAGTTGATCGCTGATGTGACGAACAAAGGGTCGTGGTTATCACAAGTTCTAAAGGATCGTGGTTGTCATGCTACACGGTTCGTTGTTGTCATTTATGCTGGGTCGAGGTCGATAATCGAGACCGACCACCCACTATGTGATCCACGATCCACTGTGCCCGTCAACCACGATCCATTAGGCAAACCAACGCGATCAAAACTACGATCGTGGTTGTCATGCTATAGAGATCGTTGTTGTTATCTACACTGAGTTGTGGTTCACATCCACGACCCAACGTTCGTCCTATCCACGACCCGCCTGTTGATCCATCCGTGTAGGTCAATCCACATCCTATAAACTTAAATTTACCCATACCGGTGCAGAAGAAAATGAAGGTATTCCTAGATCATTGAATACTATCTTCGTCCCATCTGATGATGCTTTTGTCAATTTAAATCATCAAGGATATCCGAAAATTGTGGAAGATACAAAAGAAATATCTGTCGAGCAAGTGTTCAAGGACAAAGGCCGATTACAATATTGTTTATGTAAATATGTGATTCGCCACAAGTTCCAAGTGCGAAAGACATAATGCATTGCGTTTTCAGTGGATCAGTTCCAAGTGAACGCACGAGGAATGACCGATGTAGTGAATCTAAGATAAATGAAGTGTACGTGCGGTAAGTTTGGAAAAATGTTGCTGCCTTGTGTTCATGTGATAGCGGCCTGTGATAAGTATCAGCTTAATATGTACAAATACTGCTCTCTATTCTACTTTAATGAAATATATCGTAAAACATACAAAGAGTTAGTTTACCCAATGATTGACACGACACAAGGGAACACTTCAGAGGAAGTGAAGGTTTAATGTGAGAATATGAAGCCTCCCGAAACTAGAAGATCCACTGGAAGACCGAAAAATATTCAAATTACATCCTAGGGAGAAGATAGGTCAAACACCCAAACGCTCTAGATGCAAATGAATAGGTCACAATCAGCATCGATGCACTTTCATCCTTGCTGGCTGAGGCCGAGGCTGATAATGACTTGATATGTTAGTTTATTTTTTTATTATCTGTGATAATGTAATTTGAACTGTAATATATATACTTATTGATTCATGAACCTTGGTGCATGTTAACCACGATCCAATGTGGATGATAACCATGAATTCTTGTGCATTTGAACCACGACCCATAGAGGAAATGGTGAGCTTAACAATGGATCATGGCACTCACGACAGGTGGACTGTGGTTGTCATGTTGTATGGGTCGTGTTTCTCATAAGATCGTGGTTGTTTGCGACGATCAAACATAGACGGCAACCACGAACCATTACAACTGTGAACCACGACCAATTTAACATGACAACCACCACCCAGATCAACTACGACCATTGCTTCACGTATACCACGACCAAAATAAAATGACAACAATGACCTATGTATCAATCCAATTCAGGGTCCATATATTGTAACATCCTAACTTTTCAGGACCCAAGTACACAACCCGTTTCCCAAAAACCCAAGTGTTAACTTATAGAGAACCAAATTCCATACTTTTTTTTTCTTTCATCAGAGTAAGTAGATGAGCCTAGAATGGATAAATCAATATAAGGGAAATTTTCAATTTCATTTAGAGGATACAAAAGAGTGCTCATAATGACTTATACAAACCAATGCCTCCATTCTTACAAATACAAAATGAAATAACATTACATGTGAAACAAAGTAAATTTCGACAATCTTGAGCTGTGAAATCATGTAGCAGCCCCTAGCAAATATAATCATGCACCCTTGTCAACCATAACCTGCTCCTCACCAATATGAATATGAACATCATCAAGGCCACCTGTGCTACCTATACGGTTATATATTTGATGGATGAGTGGCCAACTCAGTGTGAATTCTCCTCAAAATTACACACCGTCGCATTAGGTAAGTATAGTTATAAAGACATGGCAAGGCATACAAAACAATACATGATGCAGTCTTATTAAATGTATGGATGCGTGAATGTATCATCGACCTGGGGATGCACATCCCGCTGTCAAAATAAAGGGTCGCCCCTGAAAAAATATACAAAGGTACGCCCGAGGAGAACCAGCTATCCGGAAAAGACCATAATATATCGATTGCCCAAGGAGAGTTTAATCACCCGAAAAGACTATAAAACATACATTGCCCAAAGAGAACTTAATCACTCGGAAAAGACCATAAGACATGGATCGCCCAAGGGAAATTTAATCACCCGAAAAAGACCATAAAACATAGATCGCCCAAGGGGAATTTAATCACCCGGAAAAGACCATATGCTATGAAAATGCATGATTAGCCAAACCATTATTAGTCCGTTTACAACCAGCAGGTTTAATAAACTCAAAAGTCACTATGGGGAGCTCAGAGCCCAACGTAGGCCAACAGTTCAGGCATAGTGTCCCATTCCACCATCCCTGGCTCATGAGGCTATCACCTTAAGATGTTTAATGAATCTCAATCGACTAGTGGCCAATCATATTCAGTATATGGGGCTTATCATCACATGATTGCACAAAATAAAATATCAAACCCATATAGGGCAAATACCAAAACAAAGCCACATAGGGCGATATCGAAACAAGCCACCTAAGGCAAATATTAAAATAAGTCACATGTGGCAAGTATCAAAACCATGCGATAAAGACCATCCTTAAAAACCACTTGCATACAACCCCTAGATGGTAGGCCCACATCAATGGTCAATTTAAACCACCATTCAATAACCACTGAGCCGAAGGTCCATTACAATCACAACTAGTCGTTTAACATCCTAATTAAGTATGGGTGTACATTTATAGGTGGGAGTTTCCGACTAATGTACCAGTTTAAGTTCCATAAGCAATCCACAAATAATTCATGAACAAATATACAAGATGAGCATTAAGCAAGCAATATAGCAATTCAATTTCCACAAGCTAACACATGTGACCATAAGAGAGAGATATCAATTATAAATTTAAATAAAAAACTATAACTTAAGCTAATAGAAAGATGGAAAGCTCAAGGGGAAGAATCATCACCTTATAGTTTGCCTCGCCTACCAGCATCGCTAGGGAATGCATGTTCCCTTAAAATCAAATCCTACCATAAATCAGGATGTACAATTAGACCCAAGTTCTACAAACCACCTAAGGTTTAAGATCATAGCTTGGGGTCATCTTTTAGGATTTTTTTAGGGTTTTACCCTAAGGTCTAGCCCCATACTTAGATTTTAGGATTTGAATCCTAACTTATTATTATTAATGTTATTATCATTATTATTATTATTGTACAATGGGTTAAATAATATTCATAGTAGGAGTATCAATCCATCCATATTAATGATGAAGGTGCACAAGTTCATATCTAAACATACCGATATTATCCATTATTCTTGTAATGATTAATAGGGCAAGTAATAATAATAAGATTTCTTTACCAACACTAATATAATAAGGATTTATACTTATAATCATATCAACAAGGATTATACTAATCCCACAAGGAGAACGATAAATATTTTCTAATGATAATACTAATAATAATAGCTATCCATAATGGATTTAGTCACGGTAATAGATATTATGATCTACCATTAAGAATGATGTTTAAGAGAGTTACATGAAATTCTACTTTGTAATAACTAAAACTTGTTTATGATAACTAGGTTGAGCACAAATACTTTACCAATGGCTAATCATACCTAAGGTTATCAATCCTCATAGAATAGTGGTAAAAATGGTGTAACGACCTGAAAATTTCCGTACATTGGGCCGAGTACCACCTCGACCAGAAATCACATAGGATTAAATCCTTTAGAAATTTAACAAAGTTAACTAAGTACTAAACTCGGTAAATCATGAAATCCGTTGGGATCGCTTTAAATACGATCTGCAAAACCCAAAACTTGCAGAATTGGTGACTCTAGGTTACCCTAAAGTCTAGAGCCAAACTCATTACCCGTCTGCTCTCGGGACTGAAACGAAACTTCGTATGAGGTCTAGATCGCACATCGGGAGTCCGATTAACACGAAGCTAAAGAACCAGGACCGCCCCACTGGGCTTGACAATCATCTCAAAAATCAGACGATTCCGATGTCCCACGGCCATTGTTTTCACTCCGGAGCGAGGGAGTGTGAAAAAACACTATTTCCATCCAAAAGAAAATCTGGAATAGTGATCTGGCACCTTTCGGTTGCGCGTCAGTATTAAGCAACCTGACCGTCGGAATCAGACCAAATTACACCCTCGGATTAAGAAAAATTTCAGGAACATTTACATGTACTCAGAAATTCTGATCGTGGGCCACGGACCGTTGAACTGAAAGTGGACCGCCACGTGCGATCTGGGAATCCGATCGAGCCGAAAACGTAATCCCACGTAGATCCTCAGAGGGTAAGCTTAAGTCTGACGTTTGGCTCAAAGAGGGCTACCAGAACACCCCTTTTGAGCTTGGAAAGTGGCGAACTGCCTATATATGCAGCCACCCTTGAACCTAAGTCTATTTTGGTTATGTTCTAGGCTATAAAAGGGGCTTAGAACAGCCCCTCTCACAGCCATACGAATTTGGGTCCAAACCCTAAGAGAGAAAGAGAGAAAGAGAGAAACTTGTGGAGATCGAGGCCGATCTTCCTCCTGCTGCTTCCACTTCTCCCACGGCCTACACCGCTCTATTCCAAGGGATTTTCCGGCGGTTTCCACCCCATTTGAAGGTAAGAAACCCTACCCTAGGTCTGATTTGAGCCTGATTAGTGATAGGTTAAGGAAAGACTAATCGAATGCGCTCTTTAGGCTAAGAAACTTCCGTATACGGAAGCACCAACCCTCTTGCTGATTCATTGGAATTCCAAAGGCTGAGGTGAGGACTTTAAGCGTATAAGTTACGGTTTTCAACGCTTTCAATGTCAGATAATGATAGATTCATGATCTGCATGCAAATGCACATGTACAAAGTGCTTTCCGTTTCCTGTTTCGATTAGCGATAAAGAATATGGAATTTTACATGCTCTTGATATACGTAGAAATACCGTATACGTATTTTTGTTGAGAAAATGTTTGACATGTTTATTTAATGTTTGATTATATCATGTGTGGATAAAATACTAGTTTGGCGAAAGAGATCGCGAAAATACATGTTCATGTGTAAATGTCATGTATGGTTGAAATTGTGTATTCCGGAAATCCCGCATACGTGCGGATTTTGGAAATATAATTGTGATGATTATTTGCCGTATGACTATGATATACACGGGAAAAATACTCTCGAGGCTTAGGGACAGCCCAATCACGGACTTGCCTAACATACGTCATGTATGTTGGAAACGTGTATTCTAAGTGTTTGTATAAGTGCATGTATGTGTACATGTGTATGTACTAGTGCCTTAGATAGGCGCTGATATGGGTTCTCCAACTCCCTTAGAGACATGTAGGATCCCCTCCATGCGGTGGTTCACCGCAACCACTTAATTGTATTGCACACACAATTCTATCCCTATGGGGATAGTGCTTTATTACATGCATTACAATATGCTTTATAACATGCTTCTCAACATGCTTTGTAACATGCTTTACTTCATGTTTTACTTTATGCTTTATAACATGCCTACTAACATGCCTGTATTGCTTGTTTATCATGCTTTACTTCACATGCTAGCGATGAAAACTGTTTGAGTTTGGGACTATGAATATAGTCCAAACACTCGGTACCAAACTTGTGATTGTGGCTGAGATTCATGTCGCCACAAAGGACGGGTCCGGCGAACCTGAGTCGTACTTCGGTGGCGATAGTGGTTGGCCACGCGGAGTGCTTTTGCGCTCCATATCGCTCAACTTGTGGTGCGCTCGAGCTAGTCAGGCTCGCCAATTAAACCGAAGTGTGTTGTGTGTTTGTTCACCTTGTTTGGTCGCTACTGCTTGAACCTAGGGTACCAAACTTACCAGTGGCGATTCCCGTATAACCATGGTACCTAGATCCGCTAAGACGCATGAGCCGGGCATGGTGGTATGGGGACACCGTGGTCGAGCTGTCGGCCTATGCTGGGGCCATGTGCCTCCCCGTAGTGACCATTGCGCAACTATCTCGTGAGCCGAATACGGTGGTATGGGACACTGTATTCGAGCTGTCGATACTTCGGCGAGAGCCGAGTACGGTGAGATCTGTGCTCGTGCTGACGGGCGACGAGTCCTCCGTGGTATCATCGAGTGTACTCTAAGTATCTGTGATTGGCCACGAGCCTTTCACAGCGACTAGAGTGTGAGTTGAGCCGAGTATGGTGAGACCTGTACTTGAGCTGACGGCTAGTGATTGAGCCGAGTACGGTGAGACCTGTACTCGAGCTGACGGCCAGCAATTGAGCCGCATACGGTGAGATCTGTATCCGCGCTGACGGGTGACGAACCCTTTGCGATGCCATCACTAAGCTTCTCAAACCATAACATCGTATGAGAATAACTAGGATTGACGACCCTAGAATGGATCATGTTGGGAATGATACAAGGGAGGTACCTTAGTTTCCCAATACTGCTGATTGAAATGGACTAATAATAACTTGGCAATCACAAGCATCATCGCACCGCATGTGCTTTGTAGATGTGGCGCACTGAGGGAGTTAAGCATTCGCGAACGTAAGATGATGTCGCTTGAGGGTGGTTTAGCAAGGGCATACAGCATCATGTCATATCATTTTTGCATTTAACAAGAGTAGTTAGAAATGCTTGATTTGTACTGCTTTATCATTACTGCTTGGTTGATTTGATAACATGTTAACTTATGCATTATTGTTCCACTGAGTTAGCTACTCACTCCCACGTTACGGGATGGTGTTGTACACACCAACCAGACTCTGTTGCAGGGTTAGAGGGCGCCTTGGTTCAGGAGCCAGAGCCCGACATTGATGAGGACCAGGAGGAGTTCTCTTTCATGCAGTATTCTGACGGCTACGCCTAGGCCGGCTGCATCGCGGGATTCTCGGGGCCTCTTTTGAGGATGTATTTTGGGTTTTTGATTTACAAACATTACATGTATATTGGTGCTCAGCTAGTACTCATACTCTAGAGTTCAGAAAATTTTGTTACTTTACATACTTGAATATAAAATTTCAGTCTTCTGCTGTTTTTAAATGCAATTGAACTGGAGTATGAATTACTGTTTTGGTTTAATCTCATTTATGTTTATTGCGCTAACTCAGACAACATTTAACCGGCATCGTGTATGTTGCATAAGTGATGCGTTGGAACTCGGGTGTTGAGTTCATTCTCGACCCCCGAATTTCAGGGCGTTACAAATGGTAATACATAGTGTGATCTATTATCAATGGAAATATTTAAGAATAAATACTAATATCTAACATCCAACCGTTGTAGTTTTATAGTAACTAGTACTAGCAGAAATAACCTTATAGTAGCTAATCGCATTTAATAACCGTAATAGTTATAATAACACCAATGATAATAGTGAATTAAACAGTTTAGGCTAGGAGAGAAAGCTGACCCATGTAAGTTGACTCAACGGCGAGTCGACTCAGTTAGAGTCGAGTGAGTTGATTTTCCTTCTTTCCCGAGCAAGTTCTTCTCACTAAATGAGCATGTTGTTTCCTCCATTTCCTTGAGTATAAAACTGAGGACCCATGCTTGACCCGGCCCATCTAACTCGGTCCCAAACCAGGTTGACTCAGTTCAACCCATGCTTCTTCCTTCTTTATCTTTTCTTTTTTTTCTTTCTCTTTTCTTCCTTCCTCTCCTACTCTCCTTCTTCTCTTCATGCTCGAACACCCAGCAATGGGCATCGAATCTGGACAGACTCGGTCCGAGTCATAGCCATGACTAGGTCCGACTTGGCCCAAACTTGGGGCTCGATTGAGCCCGGTGCAGCCACCTTCTCTCTCTCTCTCTCTCTCTCTCTCTCTCTCTCTCTCTCTCTCTCTCCTCTCTCTCTCTCTCTCTCTCTCTCTCTCTCTCTCTCTGGGTTACCCCAATATCTGGAATGGGCCAAATTCGCACCAGCGAGTCAGTGGTCAGCAACTCGGATTTGCTGAGTCGAGTTCCCGAGCTCACTCATTCCCTTAGCTATCTGACTCTTTCTTTTTCTCCTTTTCTTCTCTCTTTCTTCCCTCTTTTCTCCCTCTCAGATCAGCAAGATTTATTAACCCAAGGTCGACCCGGCTCAGTTCAGCAAGTCGAGTCCAGTCGACTCGACGTGGTACGGTCCCAAACCCAGCGCCGGATTTCGCTCCTGCTCCCTGATTCTTTCTTCTTTCTTCTTTCTTCTTTCTAACCTCTCTTTTCTTCCTTTCTTTTCTTCTCCTTCTATTCTTCCAAATAACCCAACGACCGGCCTGAACTAGCGAGCTTCTTGTCAAGGAAGATGATCTACCGTTAATGGCAGATCCTGACTGGATTGATATTCCTCCAATACGAAGTTTTCAGGGGGCTTTGACGTGTCCTAGGAAGCTTAGAGAAGAAGGAAAACGGAGCTCCATGGATGTTTGGGCGATGGTTTTAAAGGAAGGAGGAAACGGCTCTTGAGTGCAGCTGTAAGGGATGAAGAATTTTCTTGCTATATAGGATCCCTTCCTTTTGAAACCCTAGACCTCTCAGCACCTTTAGATAAGATATCAATGGCCCAGATGTTTCTTGCTGCTAAGAGGCATTTACAAACAGCTGGCACAGCAAAACCGCCCATGGTTTTCAGTTTTCGGTTTGCTAAGGAAAACCTAATCCACATGAAGGGTTGTTGGATGACTGAGATCTCGTCAATTGGATGACTGAGATCAGAGGAATCCTCCTCACACGGATTGCCAGCCTGGCAAAATAGAAGGCGCAGCAGAATTTTCCATTTTCGGAAATAAAACAACCGCACACCCTCTGTTGTGCGGGGAAGTGTGCTCACGTGTGTGGCTTTCCACACATGAAATCACCATGGTTCCAGTTAGACTTGCCGTCCCTTCCCGATGGACGGTTTGGATTAACCAACTGGGATGATATGGTGGACCACATCTCGATCAAAGAAGGGAGAAAAACACAACGTGCCGTCTTTGAATGACAGTAGGTGGGAAATGCCTCCTGTTTTTGGAAATGTCAGGTCAAAGTAGTTTGACTGCTTCCCCTGGTCTAGTGCACAACAGGTGCACACCCACTAGGGTGCACACACGGCTTAAGGTGGGGTCCACTGTGATGTTTGTGATATATCCACACCGTCCATCTTATTTTTGGGTCCCTAATTAGGGCCCTGATTGACGATCAGGCGGATCTAAGGCCTAGGTGGGCCATACTCTTACGCTCCTACTTCTAATGATGAATTTTTGTTGATCTAATCAGCTGGATCATCTCGAATTTGAGTATCGGCGGTTATAATGGTCCTAGGGACTATACAAGTGGATTTCTAACGGCTGTTTGCATGTCTTTCTAAATGGTTTACTAATCCAATATTAATATTAACGTTAATTTGATTATTGTTACTTTATTATAAACTATATATTTCTATCATTAGTTGCTTCACTTTATTTCCATCATTAATGCTACTATTATTATTAGTTTCTTTATCACACATGCATGCATTTTTATTCAGGTCACAGGTCCCACTTTGTAAGTTAAGACTATCCATCGCATGACTTTATATTATTATAATTGTTACCTACACATTGTCATTTACTTATTTATCTATCTTTATTTATTTGTTTGTTTCTGTATTTTATCTATATGTAGGATGTGAGACTACTCGTTGTACGTTATTCATTTGCATACCCGAACACTAAGGTCACCTTGGATTAGTTATACCATGCGAACCCCTACTTCCAAATCACTGTTTACTGAGCAAATCCAATGATTGGGTTGACAACAAAACCATGGGATCCTAAGGAATGTTTAGGTGTGACCTAGGAGTTGGATATTAAGCTAGATGATCCATCTTGGGAATCGACAGATAGAAAGCTTGATGTATGGATTGGGACTATTTTAAATGGTGGGATTTAGACTAGAATGAATGTGAATGTTTACTTAAGTTAGGCTTGTATTTACACTAAATTAGATTACATGGTAAGACCCGAGTACTGAAAAGTACGGGGTGTTATATGTATCATGACAACCAAGACCTATCCACTGACCGTCACGACCCATATTTCATGTCAACCACGACCCAACGTGGATGATAATAACGAGCTTTTATGCATCTGAGCCACGAACACAAAGATAGAAATAGTGTACGTAACAATAGGTTCCTGGTTTTCATGATATAATGATCGTGGTTGTAAATGGGTAGTGCAAAAAATCAATGCAAGAAACTAAGATCTTACCATATCAAATGACAACTACGATCAATGCTTCACATCAACTACGAACCATATTACACGACAACCACGATTCGTATAAGAAGACTACCACGACCCTCTGATACTTACATTCAAGATCCAAATTTCATCACAACCAAGACATATACAACATTACAACAACGACCCATATCAAACGATACCACGACCCATGAAACTTTGATCAATAATGGGTCGTGATTGTCCCTTGCGTTGTGTCGTGGTTATGATGAATAGCGGATCTTTGTTCTTAAATGAGAACAACGACCCATATTTCGTGACAATCACGACCCATTATTCATGTGAACCATGACCCATGTCATCTTCACGACCAATCTGCCATGCAAACCATGACCAAACCTCGCTGGGTGCCCGTTGAAGAGAATCGTTTATGGTAAGACAGCCATAACCGATCTAACATGACAAATACATCCCATATTACATTACAAATCATGACCCCATATAACCTGAAAATCATGATCCATTGTAAGACAACCACGACCAATTTAACATGACAACTACGACCATATATAATCACATTTATAGTAGGAAGAAGATCTCTGTTCAGCTGGCAACCAGCGATGCAAAAAAACTCTGTAGAGGATGACTTGTTGTAGCCCGAACAAAAACTCTATTGAGAAGGTCAGACTGTTCACAAGACATACTCACAAGTATTTGTCAACGGAACTCCCTAGGTCCCGTTGAAGACACTATTCTTCCTATTGTGTTGTGATTATGGTCTTGCTGTCATGTCACAGCAGTCATGGTTTTCATGTTGTATGGGAAGTATTTAAGCTCAACAACGATGATTTCGAAGAAACGCAACAGCTACGAAAGACAAGGCAGAAGGAAATGGAAGTAGCTAAGGGCCTGTTTGGCTGGGCGGATTGGAAGGGATTGGAAGTTAAATCCCGGGATTGGCCGAGCATGCTAAACAGACTGGGTGATCTGATCCCAAGATATAGCAATCCCATGGATCTTAAGACAATCCATTGACAACACCCTCATTACTTTTAAATCCCATCCAATCCACCCTAATCCGTTCAAATTTTTTTGGGACGTGTTTGGTTCGAGGGATTGGAAGGGATGGGAAGGTTTAATCTTGGGTTTGGCCAGGCGTGCCAAACAAACTCGATATAGCAATCCCATGGATCTTAAGACAACCCACTAACAACACCATCATTGCCTTGAAATCCATGCCATCCACCCTAATACCATTCAATCCCTTCCAATCCACCCGTCCAAATGGGCCCTAACGTTTTTCCACTGGCTGGGTGCCCGTTGAAATTGTCAAGTTGGCGAAGTTTAGAAATTGTCTTCAAAACTTCCTGTGGAGGCCGTTGAGCTTTAGGAAGAACGTGAACGTCCCTGAGGAAAGAGAAGAGATCACGAATAAAGGAAGAACGCAATATGGGCTCTATGGTTTCTTCGAATATCTGCTCCATTATTTTAAATGAAAGAGCAAAGAAATGCATGAATGCGAATTGGCTTATGGAAGTATCACCAAAGTACCATTGTAACAACGTTGCTCTCTGGCTGTTAGTCCCTGGATCTTCGCTCTTCTAGGAAAACAAAAGAAGAAGAAGAATAGGGTCTTTCAAAGGTAAATGAATGCGACATTTACCCCTTCCGAAGCTCGTGGTGCTGGTGATCGGTGCTCCGTGGGCCCTACCATGATGTATGTGCTTCGTCCATGCCGTTCATCCACTTTTAAATATCATTTTATGGCTTGAACTGAAAAACGAGAGTGATATAAATTTCAGGTGGACCACACTGCAGGAAAATTATAATTATTGGATATCCACCATTAAAATCCTCTTAAGGCCCACTATGATTGGATTATCGCTCATTTTTGGACTCCTACCATAAAATGATCTGGAGAAATATATGGACGGCATGGATGAAACACATACGTGGTGGTGGAGCCCACAGAGCGCCGAGCACCAGCCATTGGCCGGTGTCCCGAGGAGTAGCTGATCCGTCCGTTTCTCGGGAGTTGCAACAGCAGGTGACTTCTACTTCACTCCAGGACCGTACAAGTCGTGAACCAAGATTAGGGGCATTTTCATCGGAAACAATCTCCAAAAGCTGTCAGAAGGCCTTCCAAGAATATATGGAGTGTCATAGCATTCTAGGTAATTTACCCAAACTTTGAGGCGAGTACCGTCAATTTCCCAACTTGTATAGACTAAAATTTGAGAACTCTGAACAAGATAAAACTTTTAGGACGTCTCATTGTAATAAGTCAACCCATACATTACCAGACTCAGGGCCCAGATTCGTATGATCCACAGCACGTCAGACCCACAACTTGCTGTAGGAATATTTACATTGGTTGGATCGTCAAATTTTGAAACTAACTGCCCAAATCCGATGGTCGATGGAACAATCTGGATCAATCTTAGGGCGATCTGACCACTAAAATCATATAAATCACAATGAACGGCTGAAACTACATGACGTGTAGTACACAAGTAGTCTGATCCACTCCAGGAAATTCCACTAGACCAGTTCAGGGCTAGGCAACGCAGTGGACGGCTTCGATCATCCATACACAAAAATTGAAAGGAAAAAAAAAAAAAAAAAAACAGTTAAGCTATACATCTCAGCCCTTCAACTCCTCACTCTCATCGTTCAAAAAACCATGTTTTTACTTTCAGCCAACGATTTCAAACTGTTACAAGCAAGATGTGACGTGGCTATCCACGTCCCCTCCGGATCATCCCCAATGTAAAAAGGGTATCTAGAGGATCATATACAGTTAGAAACGCTAAACAGAATACGTTCCCCCATGTGCGTTTGTCCTCGTGCACGAAAAACCTGCGGAAAGTGAGGATTCGAAACCCACCGACTTTCCGATCCTAACCAACCGAAAATTGGGTCCCATCCAAGACGTCCAGAACATTTGGATCTCAAGATTAACCATTCAAATGAATTAGAGGTGGGTCTTCTTCCCCTTTCGAACGAACCAGAGAAGGGGTTGTCTCCCTTCAGACAAATCCTTTTTCGAACACAGAGAAAGAGAGAGAAGAAAGACAGAGAGGAAGAGATAAAGTAGAGAGAGAAATAGAGAACGTCCTCCATCGCTGGCGGGTTTCACAGCCGTGTCCATGACTCGTTCCTTGACTCAGAACCAGGTCTTACATTATCTTCAACACTCTCACAAGCTCCTTCCTCAACCAGAGATCTCTGGACATACAGAGAAGGTGGAAGAAGATATCATCTAGGAGTGAAGAAGAGTTGCAGCTCTTCTTTCGATTCTACTGAGTTGAACAGCAAGTCGACTCGCTTTTTTATTGCTGATTTCTAAAGGGGTATTGACGGTACTCGCCTTGAAGTTTGGAAAAATTACCTCGATCGCTACGACACTCCATATATTCCCTAAAAGGCCTTCTGACAGCTTTTGGATGAAAATGCCCCTGACCCTGGTTCTGGAATTGTACGGTCCTGGCGTGAAGCAGAAGTCACCCGCTGCCTTAACCCCTGAGAAACGGACGGGTCGGCTACTCCCCGAGACACCGTCCAATGGCTGGCGCTCGGCGCTTTGTGGGCTCCACCACCAAGTACGTGTTTCATCCATGCCGTCTATATATTTCTACGGATCATTTTATTGCACGAGACCAAAAACGAGCATGATACAATCATGGCGGGCCTAGGGGGATTTTAACAGTGTATATCCTATAACTATAATTTCCCCGCAGTGTGGTCCACCGGAGAGTTCTATCACTCTCGTTTTTGGGTTCGAGCCATAAAATGATATTTTAAATCGGAGGAACGGACTGGACGAAGCACATACATCATGCTGGGGCCCACAGACCACCGATCACCTGAACCGTGAGTTTCGGAAGGGGTAAATGTCGCACTTATGTACATTTGAAAGACCCTCTCCTGACTCTTCTTTTGTTTATTTAGAGAAGCCAAGATCCAGGGACCAGCAGCAGGAGAGCGAAGCTGTTTCTCCTCTTCGCTTCTCTCGTCTTAAAGCCTCTTCCACTACAAGGTTAGTATTTTATTCTGTTTCAACTGTAGGTAGGCACCTGCCAAGGCACGGGAAGGACAGAGTCGAGAAGCCGAGGTACTTTGGCGGTCATGCGAAAGGGAGCCAAACGTAGGGCACACCTTGATCAAACCCCCACCATTGGATGGTAGACAGCCACGGCATCATTTTTATGACGGTATTTGGATCGTGGCTACCACCTGTCACGAACGCGGTTGTTAGCTGTTATGGGTCGTGCTCGTCAGGGATATGGCACTGGATAAACTACGACCCAGTGTGATTAATTACCACGACCCAACGCGTAAGACAACCTCGATCTACCGTGCTTCATTGTCATAAGATTACGACCCAATGTGCTTCATTACCTTAAGATTACGGAGACTGCGTCTGTTGAATTCGATTTGATAATTAAAGTTGTGTACGGTGAGGCAACTCGGAAGTGCATCACCGCATAGGGAATGACCGATGTAGTGAATCTAAGGGAAATGAAGTGTACGGGCATTCAGTTGCCACGGGACATTTCGGACGAGGTAAAGGTTCGAATTACATCCCAGCGAGAAGATGGGCCAACACCCAGATGCTCGAGATGCAAATGAATAGGTCACAATCAGCGTCGATGCACCTTCGTCCCTGCTGGCTGAGGATGAGGCCGAGGCTGGTGATGACTTTTTTTTTTCATTGCCTTTGATAATGTAATGTGAACTGTATTATATGTACTTATTTTATTTATTTATTGATTCATCAACTTTGTTGCATGTTATTTACTTTCCAATGTGTATGCTAACCAAGATCCTTTGTGCCGTCGAACCACGACCAATATAGGAAAACGTGAACTGAACAACGGGTCGTGGCTGTCATGACGATACCATCGTGATTGAAATGTTATATGTGTCGTCTTTCTCATTAGGTCATGGTTGTCAGCGCCAGATCAACAAGCGCGACAAACCATGATCCGTTACCACTGGGACCACGACCCATTTAACATTACAGCCACGTCCCATATCAACTACGACCAATGAGTCACGTATACCACGACCCATGTAAGACAACAACAACGACCCACGTATCATTCCAATCAGGGTCCATGTATTGTGACAACCACGACCAATTTAACCTCACAACCCTTACCCATATACAATGACAGTGGGGACCCATGTATTATGATAAACATGACCCAATGTGGACGATAATCAAGAGCTTTTATACCACGAACTCGAAGATCGGAATAGTGTACATAACATAGGTCGTGGTATTCGTCTTCTCCGGATCGTGGTTGTCCTGATAATCGGTAGTGCTGTACTCAGTGACGTGGTTGTCAACAACGATCCGGTACGGATGACAACCACAATCCATGACAAATATGACAACCACGACACATGCGCATCGTCAACCACGACCCATGCAAGACGACAACCATGGATCGTTGTTGTCGTATTGTATGGATCGTTGTTGTCATGTTATATGAATCGTGGTTTTCATGTTTATGGATCGTTGTCTCCTGTTATATTGATCGCTATTGTCATGTTTCAAACTATCGACTTCGTTTGCCTGGAAACGAGATAGGGCATTTCACTTGTATACATATATGCAGAGTTGATCACACCAAAATTAACGGCTAGAAGGTGTCGATAACTATGTGGACACCATATATCTTTGTTTGTACGAAGTAATATGTCGCATGTACATACACGAAAGATGGCGTTCTAATGGTAGGAATCTATTGGTTGAACTGTTGTGGTCTATTAGATTCCAATATCTTGACCATTCTTTAGGTTTCTTGATGTTACAAATAAAATGGACGGTGCGGATCAGAGAAAAGGCACTTCGATGTGACTTTCGGAACACCGACTATAACTTGGACGCTTACGGATGCTTTTCCGGACGCATACGATTACATCCCAAACGCAGAACATCAACGGATGTAGTTACGGACGGTTACGATTCTATCCCTAACGCAGAATATCAACGAACGCTCTTACGGATGCTTACGATTCCATGATAAACGCAAAAGATCAACGGACGCTTGTATGGACGCTTATTTCCAAACGCAAAACTTTTACCGCTAGTCCCCATACGGAACACCGACTATATATTGCTGCTTCTTCTTTGGGACCTCTTCACTTTCTCTATCCCTAACCCATTTCTACTGGTTTTGAATCTCCTTCACTGGGCCCCTCCATCGCCACTCAGCGTGTACATCTACAAGCTCAGTACAGCTCGGTCAATATAAATGGCGAAGCAAGGTAATGGTTGACTTGGACGGTCTGGGCTGTGAACCACGACTCGATGTATATGACTATAACGAGATGTATAGCATGACAATCACGATTGTTGTTGTGATCGATGTTGATATGCAGAATGAATCGTGGTTCACAGGGTCAGTGTATCGTGGCAGGGACGGTGTATACTGTATGGTGGGTTTTATGTTATGTGCTTGTTGCTGTGAACCACGACGCAACGCATATGACATCAACGATATGTATGGCATGACAACCACGATCACTGCCGTGATCATGGTTTATTGCATAATTGGTCGTAGTTCACAGTAGAAGTGGATCGTGCTTCACATCTTGTCTTGGTTGTGCCTGTGAACCACGATTCAATGTAGACGACAACAACGACCTGTATGCCATAATGCTTAATGGATCGTTGGCGACGGGCACATGGATGACGTCAACGAATCCTATAGCATGACTGTCAACCACGACCCAACACAGATGACAACCACGATCCAGCGTATATGACAACGACGAACCATGTTATAACTCGTTATAAACACTACCCTTCATGGATTTCAATCCCAATCCACTATGTAGTACAATTACGACCGACGCTAGATTTTGTAAGACCATCTTATAATTATTAATTAACAATCCACGACCATATTGGAATGCAGTTCGAAAGAATCCAACCATGAACACATGCCTAGACTTCGAAAAGGCACAAGTCTCTCCCAAGTGCTCCGTCAGTTTTCTGAAAGTCCTGGTTGAAGATATGGAGAAGAAACCTGATAAAAAGAAACTATTTAGAGGCACCTGTTTTGGATTTGTGCTGGACTTTCTAATGGCCGAGTGGACGGCATAGTCTCAGATCATGCATTGCCTGATACAAAGGCATGTTGGTGATCTGAATTTCGATGTTCAGGGCACCAAGATTAAATTCACTGAGCTCGACTTTGCGCTGATAATGGGTTTGAAATTTGGACCAGTTAGGATAGATGGTGATGGTCGTGCCGAGGCTGGAGGATAGAGGCAGGAACGCGCATTAGGGAGACCTACTTGAGAGCAGGGAGTGTTAGTAAACAAGAACTGAAAGAAGCCTATTTGTCACTCGCCGATAAAGACGAACATGTGGACGCGGTGAAGCTGGCGCTAATAATTTTGCGTTAAGAGTCTATTAGTTGGATCTCCGCAGAAGAATAACTGTATTGATACGTTTATCGACATGGTTGATGACCTCGATTATTTTAATAACTACCCCTGGGGTAGTGTGGGGTATGATTATTTGAAGAATGGGGTTAACGCTGCGTCTGGCACTATTCTGGGGGAAAGGGCAACTGGCCAGTACCCCAAATCATACAACATATGCGGATGCGCATTTTCCCTACAAGTACGTCATTCTTGTCCTGATTCATACTTTGAGTTCGTATTTTTTCCTTTTTCCTACGTACGTGTCAACCAAGATATAATGCATGATAATTGTTCTTATACAGATTTGGGCCTACGAACGGTTCCCTCAACTCACTGGTGATCATAGGTGGGCCGTTAGAAGACTGCCTACAAGGATTCCACGAATACTAAACTGGTGTCATAGGAAGTCAGGCAGATATGACCCAATATCCGTCATCTTCACAGCTGTGCCGGTAAGATTTATTCAATTAGTATTGTAACTTGAATCATGCAGTATGTTTGTAATTAATTAATTAATCAATTTTGCTCCTACAGGTGGTGCTAGCTCCAGATCTTCAACCAACGGTCGAAGAAGCGGAAGGCGAGGTTGTCAGGAGTATAACCGACGACGACATTCAAACGAAGGACAAGGTTCTGCGTTCAACACCCACGGTAGAGACAACAGAGGATAACATAGGAAATAAAGCTGAGGCTGATCTTACAACCTCCCTCTTGAAACTGAAAAATACAACTCAGCTTGATGGGAAATCTGCCCATTTTGGGACGAAACTGAAAGATAATAAGAATACAAGATCCACAATAAGGAAATTGAATAAGCAGATTGATTTCCTCACAACTGAAGTGCAAGGAATAAAGGGTGAATTGAAGCGGATTAACGAGTCTCGAGTATAAATAAAGCACCTCATGGAGGATTATGCATCTTTACGAGAAGTGACGTCGAAGAGAGATGATATTAATACAAAACACGTACGTGAAATCACCTTGCTTCATCTAACCTATTTGCTAATAGCTCATGAAAAGGAAAATGAAAAATGGATCGTGCTTATCATAAGCTTGAGGTTCGTTAATATCATACAGGATGGGTCGTGGTTTTCATGTGCCTAGGGTCCACGACACAACATTGATGGCCTAGGGTCGTGAAACGTGGTTCGTGGTTTAGATGAAATATGGATCGTTCTTATCGTACACAACGGATCGTGGTGTTCATCCACGATGGTTCGTGTGGTTGAACCATGACCTAACATGGACGTCAACCACGCCCCATTGGCCATAATAACCATGACCCTATCCTTGATCGAAGCTCTCACTGACATATCTGTCAACCACGACCCGATACGGTCAAGAAACGCGATCCACTCTTTGTAATAACCACGACACTTAGTTCATCATTGTTGTCATCCACAGTGTGTCGTGGTTCACATACATGATATCATGGTTGGGTTCCTTGTAGAAAGACATATTGAAATACATAACAATAGTTATTTTATTTATTACGGGAAATTGTGTCTTCGATCAACCCTCTCAGTGAGAAATTATATTATGAGTTATAAGTGTATGGAAATCTACCCATCCACATATTTTGATCTGTTCCCGTTGCAGTGTACGAAAATTTCCCCGTCAAAGTTAGAATATGGAATTCGTAGATACCGAAAATCCCATGTGGGTGTGTGTGTGTGTGTGTATTAGTCGTTTGAGATATTAGAAAAAAGAACATCTGGATTGATGGATTGTTGGCCGTGTTAATATTGGTCGTTGTTGTCACGTCAATATCTTCGTGGTTCATATATACAATAGTTCGTGGTTGTCATCCATGTTGGATCGTCGTTGACAACCACGGTAATGAGAGAAACACGATCCATACGTCATGGAAGCCACGATCTATACGTGATGGCAACTACGATCCCCATGTCATTGCAACCCCGATGCATTTTCTTGTTATGTTGTATACTTGAGTGGAAGATACTAGCAGAGTCATCGCGTCATTGAGCTTCTCTCCTGGCAGGAACTATCTTATGGGTCGTTGTTCTCATGTAATATGGGTCGTAGCTCTCATGTTACGTTGTCGTGATGGTGATGTAATATGGGTTGTGATTTCCATGCTATGCGGATCGTGGTTTCCATGTTGCCTGGATCGTTGTTGTGGTGCGCAAGGCTCTGCAGGCTGAATGGGTCGTGTTCCTCATACGCTCGTGGTTGTCGAATACGATCCAACATTGACGAGGAAAATGGGGCCGCAGGAAAGGAGGTGGATCGAGGATCAGGCGAGGCAGATGGAGGAGCAGGAGAGGCAGATGGAGGAGTTGCTGGTGGAGCATGAGCGACAGATGACGGAGATGTTTCAGGCTCTCGCTGTACGCTAACCCACCAATTCCCCACCTATATATATATATATATATATATATATATATATATATATATATATATATATATATATATATATATATATATATATATATTGGTGTGCATAAATTTAGTTTGAGAGATGACAAAAAAGTAATTATGTAATTTGTTATGTGTCAGGACCACTATCAAGGCGAATCAGAGTAATCAAGAAAGCAACATCTGCAAACCGAGAACCAGCGCTAGATTTCCGATGCTAGGTTTGGTCGTGGCTGTCTTCCCATGAACAATTCTCTTCAACAGGCACCCAGCGATGGTTGCTCGTTGTTTGCATGGAAGATTGGTCGTGACGATGACATGGGTCGTTTTACACATGAATAGTGGGTCGTGACTGTTACGGCATATGGATCGTTGTTCTCATTAGAAAACCACGATACACCATTCATCATAACCATGACACAACTCAGTGGACAATTACGACCCATAATTGATCAAAGTTTCATTGGTCGCGGTATCGTTTGATATGGGCTGTTGTTGTAATTTTGTATATTTCTTGGCTGGTATCATATTTGGATCCTGCATGTAGGTAATAAAGGGTCGTGACTGTCTTGTTATACCGATCGTGGTTGTTGTGTTATATGGTTCGTAGTTAATGCGAAGCATTGATCGTAGTTGTCATTTGTTTAGACCTTATTTTCTTTCACGGATTTTTCAGTTAGTGGCCCAGATGCATAAAGGCTCTATGGTTCACAGTTGTTATGGTTCGTGTTTGCCGTCTAGGTTGGATCGGCGTGAACAAGCACGATATAGTGAGAAACACGAACCATACAATATGACAACTACTGTCCACCTGTCAGGAGTGCCACGACCCGTTATTAAGTCCACTAAGACCTCTATGGGTCGTGGTTCAAATGGTCACAAATTTGTGGGTCGTCGTTAACATGCACCACGGTTCATGAATCAATAGGTATATATATTAGAGTGTCACGGTGATAATCGTTCACTGTACACACCATGGATCGTGGTTCAAAAGCACAAGAATTCGTGGTTATTCTCTACATTGGATCGTGGTTAACATGCATCGTGGTTTTCAAGAATCAATAATACAGTTCAAACTACATTATCACAGGCAAAAAACATAAAAAAAAAAAAATAGACCAACAAATGAGGTCATCGCTTCAGCCAGCAGAGATGAAAGTGCATCGACACCGATTGTGACCGGTTCGATTGCATCTAGAGCATTTGGGTCTTGTCCTATCTTCTCCTTGGGATGTAATGCGAACCTTTTTCGGTCTTCCAGCGAATCTTCTCGTTTCTGGAGGCTTCATTTTCTCACATAAAACCTTCACTTCCTCCGGAGTGTTCCATTGTGTTCTGTTTAGCACTGGGTAAACTGACTCTTGATTTGTTTTATGATATATTTCATTGAGGTAGAATGGAGAGCAGTATTTGTAAATATCAAGCTGAAACTTATCACATGTCGCTATCACATGAACACAAGGCAGCAACATTTTTTCAAACTCATTGCACGTACACCTCATTTCTATTAGATTCACTACATCCGTCACTCCCTGTGTGGTCACATGGTACTCATCCGTTGAAATCGCAATGCATTGTGTTCGTCGCACCTCCGACTGATATATTTCGGATAGTCGTTTTGATGCCCAAGGAGTCAAATCTTCTTTATGGACCAATGCCTCGTCCCGTCGGCGAAGGAAGAAGTGTTGGATTTTACTCATTGACTCGAGAAGTTTAGTGACAGGGTATTCTCTTGCATCTACGAACAATGCATTCATGTTTTCCATGATGTTGGTGGTGACGATGTTATACCGCATGCTAGGAAAGAAAGCGTTCGCGCATCTTTCTTTTTCCATACCATTGAGGAAATGATACGCCGTGGGATTCATCGTTTGAATGCATCGCATCATCTCCCAAAACGTGGAAGTGCGGTATGTCTTCACAGCACCCCAAAAGTATTCCCTTATAGAATCATCCAAACATGCCTTCTTCATGTTTCCAAGTATATGATGAGCACAATATCCATGGATCGCATGCGGGAACATGTCAAGGACTTCACTAAGCAACCCTTTGTGACGATCTGACACTATCATTAGTCCTGGAAGGATCCCGATTGACTTGGATAAAATCCCAAGGAACCACCTTCAACTACTACTGTTCTCAGATTCTCTGATCCCATACGCCACAGGGAGGATGTAATTGTTTCCATCCAATGCAGTAGCCATGAAGAGAATGCCCTGTACCTTCCTGTCAAATGTACGGCATCAACTCACAACACCCTCCGAACATGTAACATTACGTTTCTGATGCACTACCCAAGCGTAATAAAGCATCGTTCGAAATTATTCGTCTCCTCGTTCACCTGCAACTCCGTGACAGTCCCTAAATTGTCCTTTTCCAACTCATGAAGGTACGTTGGGAGCTCGTTATAAGAACCCTCGTAAGATCCCAAGACTTGTTTGGTTGCCATCTCTTTACCCTTCCACGCTTTCTTGTAACTGATCTCAACGTCGTACATCTCACTCATACGATATTGAATTTCCTTTGCCGTGCAAGTCAGCCCCTCGCTCATACGACCGACGCCAAACTCGCTACTCATCAAACTGGTGGCTTGGCGATGATCTCTTCCCTTCCTCTTCGATGTTACTGTATCAGTACGGTCATCCGCGTTCGTGGTCTCAAATTGGCGTATCGCCTCAAACGACATGGCACAGGCATGCTTCGAGTTGTAAGTCCTGATCTTCAACATCCCTACGCCGTTAAGTTTTGAAGCATGCATCCTCCAGCTACAATTTGCTATAATGCAGCCAATCGTATATATCGTCTTGTTAGACTTCAAGACCTTATACTGGAACTTGCGGCGCATCGCATATTTACATAGAGAATACTGTAGTTGACATTTTTCCTTGTACACTTGCCCGCCTGATATTTTGTTCGGATCATCCACAAAATCCGGGTATCCTTGTCGATCTGAATTGACAAACGCATCATCAGATGGATCAACAGACGGATCATTGACGGGTGGGGTTTGGAGATCGCACTGGTCAGCTGTTCCTCGGTCATCATATCCATCACTACTTGATGGGTCAGGTATGTCGCGGTCATCATTCCCCAAATCAGAATGTGTATCGTTGGCTAAAGGGCCGCCTATACCGTCGTTGATGACCCGTTCGTGACATCTATCGCTACTGGATGGGCCAAATATGTCGCAGTCATCATTCCCCAAACCATGTTGTGTGTCGTAGGCTGAAGGGTCGGCTAGATCGCAATCGTCGAGCTCCCGATCGTGATATCCATCACTCCTTGATGGGCCAGGTATATCGCATATGTCATCATTCCCCAAAACATGATGTGTATCGTTATGTGAAGGGTCGCTTACATCGCAGTCGTTGACTCCTCGGTCTTGATATCTAACAGAAGTGTCAGGTATATCGGAATCATCGGCTATCCAACCATTGCCTGTGCGTTGCGAATGAAGAGACGATGAGTTCGAATGTATGGCGTAATCTATGTTGTGATTCTCAACAACAGTACAACGCCTCACTTTCTCCACATACAGTGGTATTTGTGTGAAGGTGTCTGTCCACAGAATAACATGTATGCTTCTAGATTTTATCGTCTTTAATTGTATGTTGTCGTAGGAATCCATGAATTGCAACACCGTACACAACTGTAATAATCAAATTGAATTCATCCGACGTAGTCTTTGTCATCTGGTGCATTTTATCAAGCAACTGTCAATAAGTGATATCATCACTCACAACAAATCCCTTTAAGTCTCCACCCTGGCAGGTAAACAATGCCTTGTTGTACACACTCTCTCCATCATAATAGCATAAGATAGCCCTGCGACCCATACTCATTCGAATACTGGTTATTCTGTTAAATAAAAAATGAATGGGTCCAGCTTGTGAGTAATGTAGGATACTGGTTGTCCATTAAATGGGTCGTGGTTATCATCCACATTGGTTCGGATTGTAATCCACATTGTGTCGTGGGTGACGACAATGACCCATTATGAATGACAACAAAGTACCAAGCGAAGGGTTGTGGTTTTGACCCAATGACAAAACTGAACCACTCGAGGGGTCATAGTTTTGACCCACAATGGGTCGCTGTTGTGTTCTTATAAGGATCGTCCCGTTCACTAGACTGTGCGATGCCCAATTTGTCTAAATGCGTGGTCGTCATGTTATATGGCTCAAGGTTTTTAAGAGGGGCCGTCGTTGTCAGATGATGAGCGTCGCACAGTCCAGTAACATCTTAATCATGGTTGTCATGGTACATGGATCGTGGTTGTCAGGCACGTTCGAGTTCCCATTGCTACATCTTATTCATTCATGGATTTCGTGTGTCTATAATCATCATAATGGATAAGATATTCGATGAAGGGTTTCGAGCCTTCCCCATGTTATTCCTAACATGGCAACCACGTTCATCGACTGATATACAACTTCGATCCATTGTTTATCGTAATCACGATCCTCATTTGATGGCAACCACGCTCAACGACCAATTGTGAATGTGAATCACGACCAAACGTTCGACGGGTCGTGGTTGCCAGCTAACATGGATTGGCAACCACGCTCAACGACCAATTGTGCATGTGAATCATGACCAAACGTTCGACGGGTCGTGATTCACAGTTGACATGGTCGTGGTTCTCACGTAACGTAGGTCATAGTTTTCACAGCTGTTATATGGTTCGGGGTCGACAGGTTATATGGGTCGTGGTTCACAGTTATATAGGTGTCGTGCTTTACACATAGGAATCACTCGAATGGTCGTGGTTTCCATCTAAGATGGGTCGTGGCTTCCAGAGCAGTGAAAAGCACGACCCATATACAGCAACCTGCAATGATAACCATGACCCATAACATCTGCCAACCACGACCCATGCATCATGATCTAATGTGCATGGGAATTCGATACTTACAACGTGACAATCAAGATCATTGTAACGTGACAACCAATATCAAATGTGCATGTGAACCTTCTCGACTCTACCTTGACCTTAGCAAACTGACCTCCTAGTGGAAGAGGATTACAGCCAAGGACAAATGACGTGCCTCTCTGGCAATTGAGACCCTGGATCTTCTCTTTTCTTCTTTTTTAAATTAAAAGGATGTAAGAAGAAAGTCTGTAAAAGTTGAATGTGAAATGCTACATTTGGCCCTTCCAACGCTCATATATTCTTTCGTTTAGTCCGCGGGATAATGGACTGGCTACTCCCCTACCAGGCTGTCACCATCCGTGGGCCCAACGATGACTTGTGTGTTAGATCCATGCCGTTCATCTGCATCTACAGTGAAAGCCACGATCGGATGTCAGCTCTTACAGATCATTTGTGGGTTTGATCCCGAAAATGGGAGGGATAATTTTAATGGTCTACGACGATGAATCATCACTGTTCCATGTAATGTCCACCGCATGTGATTGGAGTGTTGTTCGTTTTTTAGACTCCTACCCTTAAATCATCTAGATAAACGTATGGACGGCATGGATGAAACACATACGTGGTGGTGGGGCACACAAACCGCATGATAACTGCGATCAATGCATTTCGTGACCACCGTTGAAACATTTATATGGCCACAAAAGTTGTGTATCGGTTTAATGTCTTGGTTTGTTCACTTCATCACAGTGAAAATGACTTTATAACGGTTTGGATGGAATATAACCATCAAGGTATCGCCTACGGGGGTTTCAATGGTCAGAGTTCCTTTTCCACACTCCTTCATCTAGTATGGCCCACTTGCATCTTGGATCCTCCTCATTTTCGTTCTCCTGTCATATAATTTGCTCATAAAACGGATGATGGACGGGTTGGATTTATAACAAACATCACAGTGGGCCCCATATATAATATTGTGCATTAACCTCATGCGAAAGGCTTTACAAACGCGGACCGACGGTTACGCTTTAGGAAAATCCCCGTACTAGCGTATGACAATCTTCCACTACCGTCCTCTCGTGAAAGGACGCGGGTCGACGGTTAGGCTTTACGGACGAAATCGGATTGCGGTAGTGAGTTACTTAGTACTTATCGTACTGAGTAAGCTCAATTGGCCCACTGTGAGTGTATATGGTTTATCCATACCGTCCATCCATTTTACTGATAGTTTTGGTGGTTGATATCAAATTCCCAGTAAATCCAATGGTCAAATGGACCATGACACAGGAAACAGTAAGGAATGATAATTTCCATCGTTGATACGTTCCTATGGTCCACAGTAATGTATATTTGTCATCCAAAGACATGGATGAAGAAATAGAGCAAACATCACACTGTCATGTGGTGTGGTCCACTTGAGCTGTAGATATGCTGACATTGTGGTCTTAATCCCCAAGATTATCCATTAACACGAATAAACGAAGTGGATAAAATAAATAAATAACTGTAAACCCCACTGAGTTACTCTGTACGCTTTCCGCTTCCTTTAAATGGCATTAAATACTAGGAATGGTGGGGTGAAGGAATGTCGCCACGTGTAGCGGAGGATCGAAGAGATCCCGACGCTTTTCAATTGCTTTAAATGCTAGGAAGATTCTGACATTGAATCATGGTCTTGGGTATATTGCACCTTCCAAGTGTCTCGTGGCGCTTTCTCCCTCCGGTTTTTGCAGGGATGGTGGTCAGTGGATCAAAGAGGAGGCGGCCTCTTCGCCCTCTTATGGACGTCGTCCTCTCCTCTGAACCAAGGATGACAGTGGCGTCGAAGAAAAGGAAGGCTCCTGTGGATGAGGCGGAGGCCACTCCAGTTGTAGACCCGGCTAGGATCGTGCCCGTTACATCCTTCCAGATGCACTGATCGGTGCTACTGCTCCGACCCTCGTTCCTGAGGCTTCGGATGTTGGAGCTCCTGCCCGAGTCGATGTCATCACCATTTCGTCACCTTCTGAGGAGGATCATGCCCCCAAGGCGGGTCCTTATAGGTCGCGGAGGGAGGTAGTGGGTGAGACCATCGCCGCAGCAACCTCATCGCGATCTGCGTTTCCCCATGCTGATGCTGAGCCCATGGTCCGCTAGGCAGATGCACCTGAGGCAGCTGTCCATGCTTCTGCGGCTAGCGGGATCAGAGGAGGTTCCGCACCCTCTACAAGGGGGAAGCTTTCGCATCCTCTCCAAATAGGAGAGAGTCCGCACCCTCTCCAAGGGGCCTGTCGTCCGGTTTTCACATGGCTCAGCTGATTCCTTGGGCCGTTGAGCACTCACCAGAGTCCCTGATCGCCGACACCCTTTCCAGCCGCCACGTCGGTTTCATGGATGATTTTGCGGCAGTATGTTACACATCGCTGGCGAACATGTTGGAGGTGAAGGAGAGGCTAAAGGAGATGGATCAGCTCGAAGCTGAGTGGGCCAAACTTGTGGTTGAGCAGACCGAGTAAGACACTCAACGAGTCAAGCTCGAGAAGATGCTACAGGCCTCTGCTGCTAATTTATCGGAGCTGAGGGAGGCTGTTGCGAAAAGCCGGGTGAGAGAGCTTGCGCTCCAAGGTGAAGTCAACTTACTTAAAGCTCTCGTGGACGTGGCCGTGCCCGAAGTCAGAGGGTTACGCCGGGCTAACAAGGACCTGGAGTTTAGGGTCTTGGTAGCCGAGTCGGGGATCAAAGCTGCGAAAGAGGAGCTCCAGTCGGAGCGACTGATGGCGGCGAACCAACTAGTCCAGCAGCGGAATGTCCTTGAGTCTGCCACGTCCGCAGAAAGGGGTTCCTTACAAGCAGAGCTCAAGGCTCAAGGGGTCTCACGGGCGGCTGTGGCAGTGGCGGAATACAAGGACTCTGCTGAGAGGGCTAAGGAGCTGAATAAATTATACTATTTCGGCTATAACAGTGGCTTTGATGCTTGCCTGGTCAAAGTTAGGAAGGTTTACCCGACCCTCAACTTGGACGCCCTCACGGCAGACATCGCCAGTGACACGGAGCTTGTCAGGGAAGACGTGCCCGAGAGCGCCATTCCTGCTGCGGAGATTGGCCAATATGCCCCTATCGCCGAGGCTCTCGTCGATGCTCAACCCCACAGATCATTAGCTGGTCCCTCTATTCGGTGGGGATAACAAGTTTATGGTTTTTTGTTTAGACGATTGTTTTCATTTATTGTTTAGTTATTGTTCTTGATGTAAATGGACATATTTTATGTCAATGACGATTGTTTAGATGGTCGTGGGTGTCAAACTGAATGGAACGTTATGACAACCACGATCATATGAAAAACACCACCCAAACGTAGACGCCGACGGAGCATTCTAAATGTCCACGACCTATAACCAATGAGAGTCACGACCCATGTTCAACGAGGGTCACGACCCATTTATTGTATTTCGAGCGCGATCATAGGGCTTGTCTCTGTCCGAGCCCGACCTTACAATCTAAACCGTTCCCTCTCCACTTTTCTGAGTTCCAGACTGATGTAAAAGCCCTGTAACCGTGGTTGAACCTTTATCAATGAGCAGTTACTCGCAGTTGGGGGACCCGAGGTGTAATGGCTTCTTCGGGAATCCAGACTGATGTATCCTGGCTTCGTCTGGGTTCCAAACTGACGTGAAGGCTCAACGAAAGGACTTGTTATTTTGTAGAATGTGAAACAGCGATCCATACAATACCAAGACAATGAACAAAAGAACACAAAAAGGGCGACTCTCAGCAACCGACTCCACTACCCATTCTACATTGTAACCTACGATCCATATATCATAACAACCACCATTAATTTTACATGAAAGGCACGATAAAGCTGTACACAGCATTTGTTTGCATAGTTTCGTGGTTGTCATGTTAAT
This sequence comes from Magnolia officinalis, assembly GCA_021015155.1. NCBI lineage: Eukaryota > Viridiplantae > Streptophyta > Magnoliopsida > Magnoliales > Magnoliaceae > Magnolia > Magnolia officinalis. Next base: position 47,646 of record JAJHSJ010002183.1, read on the forward strand.
GGGTTCGGGGTTGTCTTCACAATGGGACATGGTTGTCGTCTTATAGTCACGACCCTTCCAAAATTCAAATGGGGACTCATGTAACAGACATGAATGACACATATCTACCAGAACCTACGAACCATACTCCGTCACAACCATGACCTCATGTTATATAGGCGTGTTGAAGACCAATTATTGGCCAACGACTTTTAACTATGTTATATGGTCGTGAAACTAATGTTCGTTGGGTCGTGGTTGACACGACGATTTAGATCGTGTATTTAGTGCATATGGCTCGCTGTAGTCATGAGATGTGGATCATGTATTGGAATTTTATGGACCAATACGCCATCGACATGCCAAAAGATGTAATGATGAAAATGTAAGGTCGCCCGTACATACATTACATTAAAATGGCGCGTAAAGGGCGTCAGGGTCGCTTACGGTTCCCAACACATAAGATTAATCGTCGATCATCCTGGTCAAGTCCATGGGCCCATCATAAATCGGATCTAATCCGTTGGAATAGTTCATGGCTGATGGATTCCTTCGATAAGTTTAATTGCGACACGTATCGAGCCATCAGTGGGCCACACTGCATAAAGATGACAACTTGTAACTTTTGACGGAACCAACGCGTTTCTTCTATTGTGGTCCATTGGATTTGAAATATTCCTATCGTTCGTTGGGTAATTCTGTTTCTTCTCATTACAAATAGAATGGTCGGTGCGGATATGAGTAAGGGCAGTTCGATGTGACTTAGAAACGACCGATATTGGGATGTATACAGTGTAAAGCAACCGCTTCTCCCCATACAGAACACCAATTTTATATATTTCATTTATTATTTATATAATTATAAATATATATATTTAGAGCTTCTTCTCTGGGCCCCCTTCACTTCCTACCCCTACCCTTTTCTTTACTGGTTCTGAACCTTCTTCACTGGGCCCTCCATCGCCACTCAACAACTACATATATACAATTAGGGTGCAACTCATTTCTTATCAATGGCAAAGCATGGTAATGGCTCACAGGGACAGTATGTCATTGTTCACATGTTACGTGCGCATCGTTGTCAACCACGACCCAGTGTATACGACTGAAACAATTTGTATAGCATGATAAGCATGATGGTGGTTGTGATCGTGGTTGATATGTCGAATGGATCGTGGTTGACAAGCGCAGTGGATCGTTTATCACACGTTATTTGGGTCGGGGCTGTGAGTCATGGTAGTCGTGCTATATGGGTAGTGGGTATGCCATCCCAGCTGACAACAACGAACCGTTCGATGCGATTCGCTATAAACTACAACAACGATCTGTATGGCATCGTGCTATATGGGTAGTGGGTATGCCATCACGATTACGGTTTTCATCGTAGTTGCTGTGCCTAGTGCATCGTGGCTCACATGTTGGGTGGGTCGTAGATGTGAACCGCAACATGAATCGTTGTTGACAAGCACAGTGGATCGTTGATCACATGTTATTTGGGACGAGGAAGTGAGTCATGGTAGACATGTTATATGGGTAGTGGTTATGCCACATAGATGTCGACAACGAACCATACAGACTGACAACCACGACCATGGTTGCGATTCACTGTATACGACAGCAACGACCCATATAGCATGACAATCACGATCGTGGTTGTAATCGCTGTTGATGTGCCTAGTGGATCATGGCTGACACGTTATGTTGGTCGTAGATATGAACCACCAAGTAAAGGTCGTGGCTGACATGAACAGTTTATGTCGAAGTGGATGTGAACCATGACCTATTGTTCATGACATTCACGACCGTGGTGACCTGTGATTGTGGTTAATTTCCCCAATGGATCGTGTTGGCACGATCGTTTGTGGGTGGTTAGTTTGCCTATAAGCCACGGGTTGACAGGACGGTGGATCGTGGATGTAACACCCCGTACTTTCCAGTACTCTGGTGTTACTGTATAACCAAACTTAGCATAAATACAAGTCCGGCCTAAGTATAACGCAACCCATCGCTAGGAATTCAATCACCTCGATAGGCAAATCAAACCATCCTGTGATATTTAATAACTATATAATCATCTTTATTTATTTATTTCATATAAGTGTTACACAATCATAGATCAAAAAAAATTATAAATGGATTTTGGTAATTTAATTATCATATAGAAATGTATGAAAATGTATTACAATAGGGTGACACCTATATATTTAATGTACATAGAATAGTATGATAATAATATTATACTAACCAAGCATTATGGATAATAATTTTACGGTATGTAATTGAATTATAAATGCTAATGTCGTATTGAAATATCTGTCATAAATATGTATACAAAATCATTAAATGTTTTAAAATTTATATTATTTAACAATGTGAATCTAAACATGATATTGTAAAATTTCAATTCATATATATATGTATCATATGGTATTGTATATTACAAATCATATAAATATGTGATCAATAGCATGGATATAGTAGTGTGATAATATTTAAAATTTTATTTACATATGAATATGAGATTTTAAATATTTTAATACACAAAAATAATAATAAAAATTATATTAAAATTCGTACTGGTTAGTTATATACGATGAAAGCTTTTCATATGGTCCATTTATATCTTTTAACCGTTGACATTCGAATTTGTGATCATCCGACCGTTAGATGGACAGAAAACTGCCATTAGGGCCTGAGATTGATTCGTATGGCCCGCCTGAATTTAGGATCTGGCCCATTATTTTGTCTGGGCCTCAGCGTGATCTGACGAAGAAAATGAGCAGTGTGGATTCATCACAAACATCACAGTGGACCCCACACAGGGTGCGAGTGCACCTAGTGCACCCGTACCCGCAGTACACCCGGCGAGCCTGCCCGGTCAGCCAGCGCTGACCCGCGCTTTCTCGAAACGGAGAGAAAGTCTCTCTCTCTCCTTGTTTCATAGCAGACGGACACAGTCCGTTTGAGACGTCTGTGGCCCCCCATCTGGGCCCCACCTTGATGATCCAGACCGTCCATCCTGCTCAGGGCATGGCCCCAACCAAAACCCTGTGTCTCCCACGTGCTGGAGCATCCACACGAGAGCACTATCTTCACTGCAAATCAGCTCTACAAACACCTGTTTCCTAAAATGGAAACCGTTTTCTCCTTACCAGCTCAGCGATCCGCGTGAGGGGTCTTTGGCTAATCCCAGCCATCCATTTGGGGGAGATCTCGACCGTCCGACTCGTTTAGGGCATTCCAAGCAAAATCGGGGCTAGTTTCGGTTCCTGCCAACGGTTTAGGAGCCGGTTTCTGCCAAGATTCCAATCTGGAGCGTTTATCCTCAATCCAACGGTCTAGGTGAAGGCTAGGTTTGTTATAAATAGGGGAGGATCGAGCAACAGGGGCTGATTCTCCATTCTTGCAGCCGTTCAAAGGAAAACGGCTGCTGCTACTTCAAAACTTCCAACCCACCACCCAAACGCACCTGGAGCTTCATTTTCTGGTTTCCACAAGCTCCATATGGAGGGACTAGACCCTCCAGTAGCCTCGTTTCAAAGAACGGTTGGCCGTTTTTCGTTCCACCATTGGAGGCCGACCTTCTTCCTCGGCAAGGAGCTGCTCTGAGTCGCCTCAACTCGGGCGATATCAGGTCGAGCCGTGGGCTCTGTGAGGCCTCTGTAACAGCAGAAAAGAAGAGGAAGAAGAAGAGGGAAGGAAGAAAGAAATATAGAAGGAGGAAGATCAGATGGTGGCTGTTATTATGGCTACCGCACCACCTGCACTGAGACCAACCGGAGCTTGGGCCGAGTCAGGCCGGGCTTGGCCTGCACTGCTGGAGTTCCAGCACACGCACACACACACAGAGAAAGAAGAAGGAGAGAAAAGAAGAAGGAAGAAAGGAGAAAAAGAGGGAGGCAGACTCGGGAGCCTGACTCGCTGCCTCTTCACGCAGCCACCACACCGACTAGCTCATCGTACTGCTGAGCCGAGTTGGCTCAGATCTGGTTCATGCCTGGGGGTTTGCTAGAGTTCCAGCAAGGAGGAGAGAAAAAAAAAAGGGGAAGGAAAGGAAGAAAAGAAAGAAAGAAGGAGAGAGAGGGCGTAGATGGTGGTTGTGTTGAGTCGAGTCAACTCGGATCGAACCTAATCAATAAGGTGAGTCTACATTTTCTTTCCAGATTAAAATTATTTCAATTATCATTGCTACTATCATTTTCATTTTTAGGATTATTAAATTTAGGTATAGTTAACTATTAAAAAAAATTCCTATACTAATGATAGTTGTTACATACTAATTATAATTTGTTAAACACAAGTGTTTTAGTCTTCACCCTTGAAGGTTATTATTCATAGTTATGATCGTCATCATTAAACAATACTATCCGGGGATTTGTATAATTTTGTAATGTGATTATTGGATGTTAGTCATTATTATGTTATAGTTAGTAAAAATCTTATTACTATATTATTTAAGAAATATAGGTCACTATATGAAGTATTAGGTAATGTCGGTATATTTGTTAATACTAATTATTTAAGTACTTCTATTACGACTATTATTTCATTCATGGTATAAAAATAAATAATAATAATTGTAATAAGAGTACAAGTCCTAAAATATAAGCCTAGTTCTAAACCCTAGGATAAAACCCTAAAAGGAATTCAAACCCTAAGTTGTATAAATCTTGACAGTAGACACTTGGTAGAACATTGATCTCATGTACAACTTCACAATCCATGGTAGGACTCAACTCTGAGGGTGCACACGCTTCCTAGCAACATCAGTTAGCGATTCCAACTATAAGGTGATGATTCTTCCCCTTGAGCTTTCCATCTTCTCATTAGCTTAAGTTGTAGTTTTTATTAAAAATCATAATTGATATCTCTCTCTTATAATCACATGTGTTAGCTGGTGGAAATTGAATTGCTGTATTGCCTGCTTAATGTTCATCCTGTAGATTTGTTCATGCTTGTGGATTATCTGTGTATTGCTTATGGGACTTTAAACTAGTACATTAGTGGGGGAATTCCCACATATGAATGTACACCAATACTTGGGATGCAACTTGACTAGTTGTGATCGTAATGGACCTTCGACTTGGTGGTTGTTGAGTGGTGGTCTAGATGGATCATTGATGTGGGCCTACCATCCAGGGTTGTTGTGCTTAATGGTTTTTAAGGATGGTTTTCATCGTATGGTTTTGATATTCGCCCTATGTGGCATATTTTGATATTCGCCCTACGTGGTTTTATTTGATATTTTCCTTATATGGGTTTGATGTTTTATACTATGCAACCATGCGATGGTAAGCCCCATACACAGTAATATAATTGGCTACTAGTCGATAGGGTCCATTAAACATCCTAAGGTGGTAGTCTCATGGCCGGGATGGTGGGAATGGGACATTTATGCCCGAGCCATCGGCCTACGCTGGGCCATGTGCTCCCCGTAGTGACCTTTGAGCTTATCTAAATTGGCTGGTTGTAAATGGACTAATAATGACTTGGCTAATCATGCATACATGACACGTATTATTCCGACTAGATGAATTTCCCAGTTCGATGACTGCATGGGTGACGGCCCACTGTCCGCACGGATGAGCATCCCCGGGGCGATGATTGCATTCACGCATCCATGCATCTAATAAGACTGCATTTACTCTGTTTTGGTTGTCTGGATGTTTTATACTATTTCTTACCTAATGCGGCGGTGTGTAATCTTGAGGGAAATTCACACTGAGTTGGCCACTCATCCATAAAAAATATAACCGTACAGGTAGCACAGGTGGCTTAAGTGATTTTCAGGTTCAGGCTGATGAGGAGCCGAGTCCAAGTGCGAGGGTTACATGACTGTATTTGCCTGGAGGAACTGTGCGATCTTGCAGCTTATATTTATGTGCTTTCTGTCATTCTTCATGTATTTAGATCATGTAATCCTTGTATTTACTATTTTTTGGAGACATTGGTTTGTATAAGTCATTATGGGCAGCTTCCTGTACATTTGAATGATAATGAAATTTTTCTTTATGTCGATTTGTCCACACTACTACGCTCATCTGCTTACTCTGATAAAGAAAAGTATTATTCCTACCATCCTTTAAGGTTAACACTCGGGTTTTTTGGGACACGGGTCAATACTCGGGTCCTGAAGATTCGGGTTGTTACAGTGGATCACATTGTGGGTGGGTGGTATTGACCGTCGACCTCGACCCATGGTCGATGACAATAACTATCCGTGCTGCATGACAACCCGATCCGTCAGAATGCGTGGTAACAACGACCCTTTGTTGGTTACATCAGCGATCAAGTATGTAGTTCAGTCACGATCGTTGTGTTTCTTCTGCAAAACATTATTATTGATTGATCAGCAGTCAATGACCATATTGTTCATGCAAGTCGAGGGAAGCCAGTGATGACCACTTGCTTAGACTTCGTAGATGCATGGGTATCTGCCAAGTGCTCCGTCAATTTTGGGAGTATATGATTGTAGACATGGAGAAGCATCCTGATGGACAAAATATATTTAGATACAGCTGTTTTGGATTTCTTCTTCACTTTCCGAAGACTGGATTTTGGGCACACTCACAGATCTTGCATTGCCTAATGCAAAGGCATGTTGGTGATCTGATATTCGATTTCAGGGCACCAAGATAAAATTCACCGAGCTCGACTTTGCTTTAATAATGGGTCTGAAATTTGGACCAGTTAGGACAGAAGATAACGGTCGTGCCGATGCCAAAAGAGTAGAGGGAGGAAGATCTATTAGGGAGACCTACCTGAGAGCAGGTAGTGTTAGTAAAAAAGAACTGAAAGAAGCCTATTTATCACTGGCCGATTCAGACCAGCATATGGACGCGGTGAAGCTGGCTCTAATAATTTGTGTGGAGAGTCTATTAGTTGGATCTCCGGGGAAGAATAACTATGTTGATAAGTATATCGACATGGTCGATGACTTGGATTATTGTAATAACTACCCCTGGGGCAGTGTGAGGTATGATTATCTGAAGAAAGGGGTTAACGTTGCGTCTGACATTATTCAGGTGACGGGTCGGTACCCCAAGTCATACAACATATGCGGATGTGCGTTCACCCTGCAGGTATGTTATTCTTGTCTTGGTTCATATTCTAAGGTTGAAGGTGTATTACATACATGTCAATCAGTATGTAATCCATGATAATTGATCTTAAGCAGGTCTGGGCATACAAACGATTCCCAAAACTCACTGGAGACAGTGGGTGGGTAGATAGAAGACAACCTACATTGATTCCTCGAATCCTAAATTGGAATCTGAAGAAGTCAGGCAGATACGACCCCTTATCCGCTATCTTCACAGCTGTACCAGTGAGAGCTGTTTAAATAGTAGTGTATTTTAACTATGTAGTGTGTTTATAGTTAATAAATGAATCAATTTTACCCATGCAGGTGACGCTAGCTTCAAAGCTTCGACCGACAGTTGAAGAAGCAGAGTCCGAGGTTGTCAGGAGTGTAACCGACGAGACAAGTACGATTGACAAGGCTCGGTGGGCAGCACCCACAGTAGTGACAACGGCGGTGGAAGCAGATGAAATTAGAAATAAAGTGGAGGCTGATCTTACAGCCTCCCTCTTGAAAATGAGAAATGAAATTGTGGTTGATGTTAGAGCCTCCTTCCAGGAATATATCAACAACGTATTGAGAGAGAATAAGAAATCAAGGTCCGTAAGAAAGAAGTGTAATAAGTGGATTGAGTTCCTTACCACCGCTGAAGTGAAAAGAATAGAGGAGGCTCGTGGAGAAGTAAATAACCTCAAGGCGGATAATGCTTCCTTGCGCGAAAATGAAGACGTTGAGAGACGATATTAATACAAAATACATACGTGAAATTGCCCTGTTTTATTATTCGTTAGAGGTCTCTGTGAATGTACAGTCTTGTATAACGATTAATAATACAGGGCAACAACAACCCAACAACAACAACAACTGTTGATGATGGGATGGACCGTATCAAACGTCTTGAAGATGGGATGAGTCATCTTAAAGATGACATTGCTTCACTGCGGGGGCAGATGAGTCAGCTAATAGTTGAGTTTCAGTCAACGAAGGTAAATGAAATATGGATCGTGGTTATCATCCATATATAATCGTTGTTAACATCTAGTAAGGTCGTGGGCTGCCATGCTGATTGGGTCGTGGTTCATACACGACCCACATTGGTGGCAACCACGATCCAGCCGAGTGTCGTGGTTTAGAGTAAGATGGGTTGTGGTTTATATGAAATATGGGTCGTGAATATTCTTCGAAGGGAAATACTTAATAATATAGTGCTCCATTGCAGGAATTCATTGCTACGTTCAGCCCTCTCGTAGGAGAGAATGCCTCACTGCAAGAGCAAGTGAAGCAACTTAAGAAGGAGATTCAGGCAATAAGGGTACATGGAATTGAACTTATCAATTTCATGAACCTTACTTGGTCGTTGTTCTGTCCCGTTTTGGCTCATTTCTCATGTATGATTTTCTTACAGGACAATGTCCCTTCGAGCAGCCCTCCAAGCGCAGAGATTGCTTCGCTGCTGGAACAGATGAAGCAGTGTGGAAAGGAGATACAGGGAATGCAGGTATATGAAGTTGAAGTTTTCCTGAATCTATTGTGATCGTTGTTGTGTCCCTCTTTGGATCGTGGTTATGATACATAACGGGTCGTTGTGCCAGGCCCATGTCCAATCGGTGGCCGATCTAAGGGACGAGAATGCGTATATCAATGAGTAGATAAAGCATATCGGAGAGGAGATGCAAGCAATAAAGGTATATGAAATTGCCAAAGAAAATGTAGTTGTGTTCTACGTTTGGTCGTGGTCACTGTGAAGGCCAGATCGTTGTTATCATGCGTGACTGGTCATGTTTATCTTCCATTGGATCGTGGCTGACGTTACGACCCTGTGTTGACGATATAGGATACCACATGCAGACTGCGACCAGTTAATTGCCTCTGGATTAATATTTAACAAGTCAATATGAGTCTAATGTCACTGGGGGGTCATGGTTTCCAACCACGGTGGGTCGTGGGTGGCTGGTGCAGGACACAATCTGGATGACGAAAATGATCCTATGAGGACCGTGCTCACTGTCATCATTCTGGGTCGTTGTTATCGTCTATTAGTCTTGGGTATCATGTAATGAATATTAGTCGTGGGTATCATCTATTGGTCGTGGGTATCGACCAACGTAGATCCAGTATGAAGAGTGACACAGTATGGATGCCAGACACGATTCACGTACCACGTCACGTCGGGTGTGAAGTTCGACCTTACGTGGACAACAACTACGAACCGGGTCGCGCTGTGGATGACGGCATGACTTCACTACATGGTGTGTTGAAATAGGTAACAATCAAGTAATATGCGTGTGTTACAGGAGAAGATCCCTGCAGTGCAACGCAGCGAAGAAGAAATTCTGAACCTGAAGGAGCTTTAGGCTTCGCTGAGACAGGACATGAATCTATTACAGGATGAAGCTAATAAGAAAACTGTATGTGAAACTGCTTTTGGATCGTGATTTTCAATGGCCATTATGTTGTAGATTGCATAGACAATAACGTATCATA
>JAJHSJ010001978.1:0-42192 GCA_021015155.1 Magnolia officinalis
CAACTTTTGATGAGAATCATTTATCATGTGGGCCGTGCATTGATGTGGGCCATCCATCACGCAAGGCCCACCTTGGTTGTGAGCCATTCATCATTAGGGGCCAACCCTTTAATGTGTATGGTTCATTAGGTAGGGCCCACCTTTGATGTTAGTCATCATCATGTGGGCCCACGATCAATGTTATTATCCAGCATGTGGGGCCCATCTTCAATATTCACTATCCATCATGTGGAACCCACCTTTGAGTGGATTGTCCGTCATATGGGCCCACCTTCGATGTGGGTCATCCATCATGTAAGACTCGCCTGGATATGAGCCACTTTTCATTGGGCAAACCTTTAATGTGGATTGTCCATCATGTGGGGCCACATTATTAATTGCCCATCATGTGGAGGCCACCTTTGATGTGGGTTGCCCATCACATGGTCCCACCTTCAATAGCTACCCATCATGCGGGGCTCACCTTGGATGTAGGTCATTCATCATCAGGGGCGGACCTTTGATGTGGATTGTCCATCATGTGGGGCCACCTCAATATGGGCCATCACCATGTAGGGTCCACTAGATCATCTACCTATTCATTGGATGATTTTGAAATCTCATGAATTTATAAGGGTTTCATGGCCACAAAGCATATTCTCTAAAATAATTTCATAAGTTACCAATGAAAATAAAGGAAATAAGTAATTTTTGGAGGTCAAAAAATAATAAAACATAACTAATAAAAATAAGTTACTTAAAGAAAACTACTTATTTAAGCTTAATAACCAAACTAATTTATTTGAAAAAAGTAACTTTGTTAACTTCTATAAGTTAAAAAATCTACTTATTGGATAGCATCCAAACGACCCCCAACTGACTTATCCAATACAATGTTCTCATGCTTCAATGGTGTGCCACAGTTACATTTGCTTGGTTAGGACACATATCCTGATGGCGCACTCCCTATATTTACACCACTGCATCCATCCATGCGCCTCAACAACTAAATCTTCCTATTTCTCATAGCCATCGCGAATGTGTCCTTTTTCAGTTAGCTGGGATCTACAAGAACGTAATAGCCACCGATGCAAGCGCAGAACAGCTCGCTTTCGCACAAAAGCTCCCCAACATCCGCTACCAACATACTCCCTCCACGATATCTGCTGAGGAACTCGCACGCGATGTGGCCCCACATGGAACGGTCGATCTAGTGATAGTAGCCCAAGCCTTCCACTGGTTTGATCACCCCACATTCTACCAACAAGTGAACTTGGTACTCAAGAAACCCAATGGAGTGCTTGCAGTATGGTGTTACACTGTGCCACGAGTCAATGACTCAGTCGACGCCGTCTTTTGCGATTGTATGCTGAGTCGGCACCCTATTGGGCTTCGGCTCGTAAGATGGTGGATGATGAGTATAGGAGTTTCGATTTCCCGTTCAAACCGGTGGAGGGAACTGACCACACTGGACCGTTCGAGTTCGAGACGAAGAGATCGTTGAATTTGGATGCGTATCTTACGTACATACGATCATGGTCTGCGTATCAGACAGCACGTGAGAAGGGAATTGAGCTGCTGAGTGAGGAAGTAGTGGAAGATTTCAAGCGTGCATGGGGGGAAGAGGATACCAGTACTCAGATTGTGAGGCATCCCATTTTTCTGAGGATTGGGAGAGTAGGGAATTAAGTGGGAAGAGTTTAGTATGAATTCCTTCTTCTATTTTATTAGTAGGACTGTCTACACCTTGCACACAACCACTGTATATATACCACATGATATACATGTATCTCAATCAAAACCATTGAAAACATGGGCCAGATTTTTGTAGATGGATCACTGAATGGACAGTTGAAAATAGTTAACTGCTGAAATTTGACAAATGGGTCTTGTCTAATCAGAGGTTAAGATCTTCTAACGAAAGTGGGGCCCATAATTTGGTTGGTTTAGATTGAGAATGTAGGCTATGTGTACAATGGTTGTGTGGATGCATATGAATAATCAAATTCAAGAGGGGGTAATTGAATGTTTTAATAATTTCCTTACTTAAAGAAATTGGAGGATATGTTTTCATGTTTCATCTTATAATTTGGCCAGGAATTCTACTTGGATGAGTTGAGAAATCATTTTTTTATATCTGCATTCGTTAATAGAAGCAAAAATCGTTTTGTGCACATATACGTTGCTTGAAAATGTTAAAAAGAATAAAATAAAATGGACGATTTTGCCTAATTTTTAATGATTGTAAATTTTGTGGTGCTGCGAATGTGCGGAATATCTCAACCGTTAATTGGATGAGTTTGTGGAACCTAAAATTTGATAAAAACCCAATTCCTGACTGAACTTTACTAATCTATCGGTTGATCAAGTAGGCCAAGCATGCAGAAAGAAATAAACACTCAGAGGAACAAAATCAAACGTCTATATTCAATATGCATGAGTTGTCTAATTGAGGATTAGAATGACATATCCGTAGGATATAATTAAGACATGCATATATGAAGTCACGTTAGGTTAGGCGAGAATAGTTGAGGTTGGGCTAAAATGATTTGAGCACAAACCCAGCTCGAATCTTCAATATTGGGCCATGCATGCCAGGCCCAAGTCTTGCCCATAGGCAGAGCTAATACTATAAATTATAATGTAGAATTGGAACGGACCATACTATACATGAGTATGGAGATCAATTTTTTTTTTTTAAAACAAAAAAAACCAAAAAAACAAAAACAAAAGGCGTACTTGATTAGTACACCATTGCTAGGCTTGATGATGCAGTCTTTCACACCTTACACCCTTTAGAGATGTACTGGGATGAGAATGGAAGCTTTAGTCGTATGTAGGCTTGGTATCCAACCTAGCGTACCACCCCCTATACAATTTTAGATGAATCACAATTTTATAGGGTTAATTGGTATGTTCGATCACATTATCCAACCCTTGGGGAAATCTAGATTGTTGATATAAGGCCCACCTTATAGAATTCTTACAAATACTTCCAAGCTTGGTCCAAGCTAAGTGGGTTGCCTAGCTCACTGCAACTCTTATGGAGAAGTGGAAGAAAGAGGAGACATAGGATTTCAACCATCTAATTCAAGAGCGCCCGGTTATTTGATTTGATAAAAAGTAACGGGTGCATACAAACAGCGTTGTAGATAATGCCCCCATGAACTGTAACCATTTTAATGACGTCTAATAGCCCTACCACAGCTCTTCAAGTAAGGTAACCAAGAAATCCTTTCAATATCCTGAATACCTTTGTTTACCATTTGATATTAATTATGTGGTCTCAGCATGCATGGCATTTGCTCTCGTTAGTGAATCTTTATCTCTCCCAAATCCCACAATCGATGACCTAATGACCTGTTTCGACATAACAATCAACGCGGCACCTTTCTCTAATGTGGCCATCATCGGGCGCCTATCGTATGCCTGTACCAAAAAAATAATAATAATAATAATAATAAATAAAAATAAATAAAATAAAAATGAAAGAAGACTCATCTGAGAAGTACCTCTCTCTAATGTGGTGAAGGCCCAACTGGTCCACAATTAGGGACCCACGAACAGGGCCGGGAAGATCGGACTCCCTTTGAAAAATCAGTTGGGAGCCGCTAGCAAGCCTCGTTGGAGCATCCACCACCAAGTTTACTTACCTTAGGGCATAGGAAAACTCCACCTTCACGTTCTCCTTAAGGCAATTAATCCAGGCTTGCCAATACCACATATTCCAATTTACAGTGCTAGCTGAGTTGACCATGTCCACAACTACCTTCTAGTCCTTATAGTCGCTCTCAACTAAGTTTTTCCCAAAACCACACTTCACATAAAGAGAAAGCCCTTTCAACATTGCTCTTGCCTATGCTCGGACGTTTGAACCCTGCCCATACCCATTCAAGAAAGTTAAAATGAAGCCGCCATTGGAACTTCGACAGACGCCCCCATCTCCGGATTGACCTGAGTTGCCCTGAGACGATCCATCTACATTCACTTTAACCTAACCTGAACTCAGTTTCTCCCATCTCAGGTGGGTGAGAGATGAGTTGTGTATTGGCCTTGGCTTCAGGCCAGCATCTGGAACGCCAACCTTCTAGAGAGGATGATATCATTGGGTGGGGGAAGGGCTGGGCTGATAAGATTTAGCCATCTATGAATATGAAGGATGACCCTCCCCACATCAATAGAAGTACCTTCATCGCGGGTTTCATTCCTACATCTCCAAAATTTCCAGAAAATGATACTAGGAATAATGTCGTGGAGGGACGAGAAGCAGTTCGATGGAGATGCCGCATGCCACCATTGAGTTACATGTCCAACCCCTATTTGTCCTGGAACAAACGAAAAATCAAAGAGTTGGCTGAGCTGAATCCAAACCTTTGTGGCTAGCTTGCTAGAAGCAAATAAGTAGTCCAGGGATTCCCTCTCTAGGTGCATACTTGACTAGCACCAGATGCATCTTAATGCCAACTAGATTCCTTTTGTTTGAACTTTGTTATCTACTGGGACCGCTCTTTGATCACTTTATAGCTGAAGATAAATATCTTGGGTGGCATTTTTGAATGCCAAACACAATCCTCAACCAGCATTTTACTAGTTCCGAGCAAAGTATGCGAAAAATGAACTTCAATGCTCAATGTTCAAACCTTTTTCAGAAAACAATCTTTTGTGTAATCAAATATGAATGAGTAAACTCAAGACATGAAAGAGGTATTTTGAAAACCTAGAGCCGAATCACATAAGCAATCAATCAAATAAATTCTTTATCCATTAAGTCAGAGCATAGTTCGCATATCAAGTTTTTCAATGTGCTCAATGAAAATCAACTTACTTCCATAGAGAATACTATCATTTCATAATGTTAGCCATGTTCATCATATCAAGAATAGTTTAAAAATTCAAGTACTGATTCCGAACTTATCCCCTTCTCCTTCTTTTTCCATTTTTTGATATTATATCGACAGTCACTTTTTATACACTTTTTTTTTAGACTCTACATTCTTTTCAGAGACTTTTTTCAAAAGACGTTGTCATTCTTCTTCATCATTCATGACCTTTTTGTTGTTCGCCTGTTTTCTAACTGGTTTTTTTTTTTTTCCTTTTAAGGTGGATAAAATTCTCCAGACTCGATTCTCACCATCTATTAATGATTCACATAGTAACAATCAGAACTTCTAGTATGTCTTACAAAAGATAAATTGAATGTGTCTTGTGATTTAGATTAACATGATATTCAAACTACCTCTCAATTAATTGAGCGCAAGAACTTAGGTGATAAGTTACTTAGATGATCAAACTCCAACAATCCAAAATTCGATCTCTATCTTATAATACCCAAAGCATTCTTAAGTACACAATTCATCAGCTTCCCCAAACAGATTTCAACTTGAAACATTGAAAATTTTTAAAATTTTTGCTCAAAACTAAGAAAATACTGATTAGTTTACCTAATCCCCCATCCCCAACCTAAAAATCTACATTGTCCTCAATGTAAAAATAAGCATGTGATGCAAAAGAGGCAATGAAAAGAAAAGAGAAGTGATTGAAGGATAATACCTCAAGAACCTCAAGAAGGAATTTTGAGGCTTTTCCAATGATCTTAGTGTGAAGATGGGTTAGTACCAGAATTAAACAGACGATAAGAAAACTATCCTAAATAGCAGAAAGCAAGCTATCCTAGTCTTAAATCATATGAATGCAATAAACCTAGACTAGAAAAACATGGGAAAGCTACTTAGTCATGCAGCAAGGTTCCTCCTCGGCCGCCAGTATCTCGATAAATTCCTCAGTAAGTTTCTCAACAAGATCATCCAAAATCCCCTTTTGTAATAGGCTTGGATGCCCTGGAGCATGAATTTCCAGAGAAATTTATGGACCTCAGCATAACGTTTCCTTTTAATCTCCTAAGGTGTCCAAAATATGTATGATTTACCTGCAGATGATAATTTCTCAATATTAGTAAGCTGAGGTGAATAAGAGACCATAAACAATTGAATAACAAAAGGGTTGTTCTCTGTGGTCCCTTTAAAATTCGAAGTTGTAGGCTTCGGTTTAGAATTTATCTCCTCCACCTGTAATGGTAAGATTTTAGTGTTAGTGGAAGGAGTGACATCAACTTCCTAGCCAATATGATTGTTTGAATCTGCAAAGTGCTCCAGGCAAACATCCAGAGATTCAGGAGTTTCCATTAAAAAGAGACTCATCATCTTCAAACGTATCTATCAAGTTCATCTCATAGGTCAAGTCCTCATCCTCTTGTGGCTTGTGCAAATGAAACACATTAAATTCTACCGTCATATTCCTGAAAGATATTTTCATTACTCAATTCCAGCAATTTATGATGGCATTGGCGCTGGCCTAGAATGGCCGACCTAATATGATCGGAATTTGAGCGCCCATATTTGAAGTTGAGTGTGTATCCAAGACGATGAAATCTACTAGGTAGTAGAATCTCTCGACTTGGACCAACACATCTTTTATCTTACCTCTCGGTATTTTAGTCGAGCGATCGGCTAGTTGTAATGTTGTTTTGGTAGGTTTCAACTCACCGAGGCCTAATAGTTCATATACCGAGTATGCTATCAGATTGACACTTGCCCCAAGGTCTAAAAGTGCGTTATCCTTGAAGTTTCCGATCACACATGAGATTGTATGACTTCTAGGATCCTTATATTTTGGGAGAGTGTTTCGATTGATTATGACACTCACCTGTTCAGTAAAAAACACTTCTTTGTGTACGTTTAGCTTCCACTTTACCACACACAGTTCTTTCAAGAATTTGACGTAAGATGGAAACTATTTAATTTATCCAACAAGGGGTGTTGATCTTGACTTATTGAAAAAATTCTAGAATATTTTGACTCTCACATAGCCTTTTTGATGTGATGAGACGTTTAGGAAATGGGGCCATGAGTTTGTATCCTTGTAATGACTCTTTGTCATATCGAGCATTGTTAGATTCACTACCATCCTTTGAATTTTTGGATTCCTTAGGATTCTCAACCTTCTTTGGAATCTCTTTAACTTTTTCGTTTCCACTTTTCAAGGTGGTGATGGTCTTAACATGTTCCAGATGCTGAGTTGAAGATTTGAGATCACA
This sequence comes from Magnolia officinalis, assembly GCA_021015155.1. NCBI lineage: Eukaryota > Viridiplantae > Streptophyta > Magnoliopsida > Magnoliales > Magnoliaceae > Magnolia > Magnolia officinalis. The sequence continues at coordinate 7,073 of JAJHSJ010001978.1, forward strand.
TATATCACATTGTCTTGTTAGGTTAGGTTGCTGTTGAGCCAGAAAGATCCCAATCTCCCTAACATTCAGTTGTATCTCAAGTCTTGCAATCGAAGTCCTAAGCTCATTCATAGCCTGTAGTTGCTCTTGCCTAAATGCATCTAAAATATCCTCAAGGGTTCTCCCTAATGGAAGTCCACTAAATGGCCCTTGTGGATAATTAATTACATTTGTAGTTGGTTCATTTCCCCAATCAATGTTTCACTCATTAGGAGTGTACGTGTCAAAACTTGGTGCATTAAGTGGACATTGATACGCGTTTGTAATATCTGCTTGAACGTGAAACACCTCTTGAAAAGTTGGGATTGTAAGACAATCTTTGATTGGGTGTACATCGCTCTCACAAATTCCACATACGGTTTCGACGACTGCTTTGGGTTGAGTTGATTCCTTCCTAGATTCCAAGTCCTCAATTTTTCGTGCGAGAATTGCCAACTGTAAATTAATATCATCTTCCTTCTTGAGTACATGTATTCCTATCTCTCTTGGCATTTTCTTGAGAATACTAGCTTGGTTTGATGTGTCCCATGATTGAGGGAAGAAGTTAGAAGAATGTTACTTTGACAAGTTAGAAAATCGATTGACAAGTTAGAAAATCCTTTAGAATGTTACCAGATTAGAATGTTAGAGGGAAGAAGTTAGTACAAGTATGGAAAGCAGTTAGAGGGAAGAAGTTAGAAGAATGTTACCAGATTAGAATTCTATGTTAGGACCCTACAAAACAGAAAACAATATTAGTTTCTAAAAAAGAAATACAGGAAAAATCCTTTTAAAAAATTCTAAAATTAGAAAATTCTAAAACCCCTAGATTAGAAAAAATTCAGAAAATAAGAAAAATCTAACTTATTCCTAAAAAGAAAGAAACCTAAGTCAAATGGAAAATCTAGAAAGGAAAGGAAGAATATTAGAAAAAGGTTACCAAATTAGAAGTTTCTATATTAAGATCCTAGAAAATAGAAAAACAAATTAGGAAAGTTTCTAACCTAGAAATAGAAAGTTAGTTTCTAAAAATAATTCAAAAAAACCCTAACCTAAAAATGGAAAGTAAACAAACCCTAATCTTAACCTAATTCCAAAACTAGTTAATCTTAGAAAAATGCAACTGTTAATCCCCGGCAACGGCGCCAAAAACTTGTTCACAACCCCAAGTGTATGGTCGCGATGTAGTAATAATCTCGGTAAGACTGAGGTCGAATCCACAGGGACTAAACTCGTACGTTTCTAAAAGTAACTAGAACTAGAACTAAAAGAAGATCTAAAACTACATCTGAAATTATTTGAAAGAGTAATTGTGAATTTATAATTGAAACTTGTGAATTTAAAGGTGGGAACTAGGGTGCCAAGGATCCACTTGTAGCAATCATGATACTACCTTGCTTGATTCAGGAAATCCAATTGGAATTAGAGTCATATCCTATTCAATTGGAAAAAGAGAGAGATGATTGAATCTCTGAACTTCTCATGGATATAATCATCAATATAGGAGAATTATGGGAGGAATTCTGTCACTCTACCATGCCTAAGGGACGATGTGAACAATAAGATTAACCAATCCCATAATCTCAAAGAGGAAAAGAAGATATTCAAAGCTATCGTAGATCTATTGTAATTTGTCACAACAAACCATTAAAAACTAAAAAAATTCCTTACAATCAAACTAGAATCCAAGAGAGTTTAACAAAACATAAATCAAAGCAAAGCAAACATCTTAATCATGCTACAAGCTTCACCTCTTAGTCCTAGCTAAGAGGTTCAGCAAACTATAGACATGATTGAACTAAAAACTCTGAAGAAAAGTATAAAAACAACTAAGGAAGAAGAAGAAAAATTCCTAGACGGCAGCTCCATCTTTTTGCTCCGCTCCTTAAACCCCAGAAGATGCCTAGGAACATCATAGGGACTCCTATTTATAGTTTTGCAACTCCAACTTTCGTACCGAGCTGGAAAAATCTGGAAACTGCCTCAAATTTACGCAGTCCGTGTGTTGTCATGTAACCTTAGACGAGTCGAGGAAAACCTTCGACTGGTCGAGGGCTCCTTCGACTGGTCGATGAAATTCTTCAACTAGTCGAGGATTGCGTGAAATTAAAAGTTTATGTTGCTTGAGTTCGAGTCAAGGAATCTTCGACTAGTCGAGCAGGAGCCTTAGACTGGTCGATGAGGCCTTATACTAGTCGAAGCAAGCATATTTTTAGGGTTCCTTTTCTTCACTTCAAGTCTTCAATTCTCTTCATTCCTCACTTGGTTTTCTTGGATCTTTGGCATGTGATTTCTTCATTCTTAGTCCCATAAGATCCATCCTTGGCTTTGATGATTCTTGAGCGTTAAATTCATGCTTTTAGCATCCTTTTCAATCCAAGCTCTTAAATTCACCTTGTAACACAAACATAATTAAAATAGAACATTAAGCATTGTCATGTTCATAAAACCAAGTAATAAATGGGGGATAATATGTAATATTTGACCCTCAACAACATGAAATTTGGGTAATCTCTCAAGGTTAACACTCGATTTTTTGGAAAAAGAGTAGTGTAATCGGGTTTCGGGAATCGGGGTGTTACACTTATTGTCTATCATCCTGAAATCGAAGTACCTGGCGATTATGAATTTTAGTGTTCCTTCTTTTTTAGCATTGTACTTGTATTCCAGTGCACTCCAAATTTCTTTTGCTAAGGTGGCTACTATGTACAGATCGTATAACCGATCAGAAAACGCGTTAGAAATATGGTCGCGACACAGTAGTTCATTTTTTTTTCACTTAATTCTGGCAGCGATCTGTTTTGGAATATCGTTGTCCGTTGCTTCTGGTAGAGGCTGAAGATTCGGGTCCATAATGTAAAATATCTTCAAAGCAGTGAGAAGAAATTTCAACTTGTTTTGCTACCTGGTGAAATGTGTACTATCGAATTGGTTTAATCTGATCAAATCCTAGTTCATCCATAATTAAGCTTTGAGATTGTTGGAAAATATATTGGAAAAACCAAAAAAATAAAATTCTTTAGTTTTAGTACTAGGCCGAATCACATATAAATATGCTATCCTTAAAGCTTAATTTTCCCCCTTATCAATTGTTGATGGGTTACAGACGAATTAGTTATAGGTTAAGACAAGCCTTCTAAGTAGATCCTGCGTGCAGCAATATTCACAAAGGGTTTACTTAGGAACTCTGCAAACGCCGTTGATCATCTAACAGACTGGATTAGTGGTTGTCTAACAATATTCTTATAAGGAAAAAGTTCTTGGAGAGATCAAATGAATTCTGATGGGATCTGTTAGAGTTGATTGATTCTGGACTGGAATGGTCTAATATATATAGGCACTAGAGGAGTGGACTGTTGCTAGGTGGTCATTAATGGTTCAGAACGTTTGTAAAACATTTCTGAAGGTTGATATTTAATTTGGGGCATTTCAGATCGTTGGATCAAACGATCTGACTGTTGGATCATCGAAGCCAGTCCGTTTTCAGAATGGATGAAAGTTTTGGATCCATAAATCCGACCGTTCCCAATAGTCTATAAAACCTAGGCTCATCTCACACCTCTCGCACCGCTCACGACGATTAACGTAAGTGCGAAGTGCAAAGTGCGTCATTTAGTATCACTACAACCACACAACTCTCGCCCGAGCGCACGTGCATGCGTTCGCACTGGAACATACCACCTAAGCATCTCAACCTCCAATTCTCCAAGTAAGAATACTGCACAAACATTCACTTATGAACCACAAAATTCTTTAATCTTTTCCAATGTGAGACTAAAGAAACTGTGATTTTTCATTTTAAAATTTCAATATCGTTTTTAGGAGAAAATGAAAATTTTAAAATATTTTGATTTTTTTAAAACCAAAATTTCAACAAAATTTTGTAAAGGGTTTGGAGTTGGAAGATCCTACCCTATGATCAGTGGGCTAAAAACAAACGATGTTTGGCTCATGGTATTAAATGGGATTATGTGGGATGGAATTGCATTTGGTCCTGTGAAAATTCCATCTAACATTTGGGGAGAATGGGAAAGGTTAGAATTAGGTTAGATGGAATTTGCATTTGGTCTCTCTTGGATTATGAGTACTTTAGTATTGCTTCCGACCATTCCATTTAAAAATTTTTGAAAAAATTTGTTGATGTCAGGAAGTTGTTCTATAGGTCCCGCCATGATGTATGGGCTATATCCACACTGTCTACCTATTTTTCAAGATCATTTTAGGGCATGGGCCTAAAAATCAAGAAGATCCAATGCTCAAGTGGACCTCAACATAGAAAGTAGTGGAGATTGAACGCCTACCATTGAAAACTTCTTGGCGACTACTGAAGTTTTGGATTAAGGTGATATTTGTGTTTTCCCTTCATCTAGGTCTATTTGACCTTATAAACAGGTTGGATGACAAATAAACATTACAATGGACCTTAGGAAGATTTCAATGGTGGGAGTCATTGTCCCCACTGCTTTCTATGTTGTGATCCATGGAAGATTTAGATCTACCTTATTTTTGGGCCCATGCCATAAAACGAGGTTGTAAAATGGATGGACAGTTACAGATATAGCACATATATTATTCTCAATGGTCTCAAATGTTAGTATATTATCTATTCAATGACAAATAAACAAATGACTAAATGCGGCCTTTGCACAAACACACTATGAAGTTATGTTTGTCCCATGATATTCTCATTAGAACAGTGCAATCCCTGACATACGCAATAATTATATATATTTTTAATCCCACTACACTTAATCCCATCCAATACACCGCAAAGATATTTGAATCTGGGATGTTTTAGTAGTTATCGCCATGTAAGGGAGCCCATAGTTTCCTTAGTAGTTACTAGTGACCGCCATCAAGGGACAGAATTCTATCCATTTTGTATCGATATTTCCTTGATCTAGACCGTCAATTTAATGGGCCCAACCATGGATGGGAGATGATCCAAACACCCTCAGATCGGAAATCCCAGCCATGGAATCTTTGGCTATTTATTTACTTGTTTAAAACCATCCATTTGTAGGCCACTGTTGTGAGGTGTTAGGACCGTTCAATCCATGAGGATTTTGGGGATCCTCCTTCCACAAAGGCCCTTCCTCTCGGCTCCTAGATGTAACAAGTGTGCTTCCCGGAATTAGATATTTGGGAAGAGGAAAATGTCGATACACTCTGACAGAGATGATGGATGATATGGAGGCACTTAGAAATTGCATACGTGGCCATACACATAATTCAGATTAAACTGTCCAAATTATAAACTGCAATTTAAATATATGGACACCCAAAAATTAACTTATTAATTATCTAACTATTGGATTGGTGCACATTAATTGAACGGGTGAAACAAGTGTCCATGAATCAGAGGTTAGAATTGCCGAACTAATCTGATTTTAAGACTAACTTAGATACGGTGAGTTCAACAATTTAGTCGGTTGATTTGAGTTAATAACTCCCACGTGTAAAAGCTCTAAGTGCCTACGTATCAAGCGTCACACCTAAGCAGGGTATCAAATAGGGTCCTTACTCTTGCCCGGGTGGTAGACTCTCAGGAGTTCAACTCCCGGTCAAGGGTTCTGAGTACCCATAGGTGGTGAAATTCCACCAGCGTGAGTGTGTGGGGGTATGTTTGCGTGTGTATAATAATAATAAATAAAATAAATTAAAAAAAAAAAAAAAAAAAAAAAAAAAAAAAAACAGAGTATCAAATAAAGAAAAATACTAAAGTACCTCGCGCAAGGTACCAACCAGGGTTACTTTCAGTGACTTGGGAGAAACAACTTCACGTTAAAAAGTAATCTATACCGTACATCAAGTACACCATCCTTTATTTGTTCTTGATCAGAAAAATCATGATAATTCAACAATCAGGTGAGCCACACCAAAAGATTTATACTTAAAACCTTAAAATTTACGTACTATAGCCAGCCTAATTTTTGCGTAATGATTTCATCTCGATCAGCAACGTCAATTCAATGGATTGTATAGCATATAAACACGAAGGTGGGCCCTGGGTTTTGATTTACCATGGTTTTTGGAATGAATGGTTAAAAGAAGGAAGAGTACCTAATGAATGGAGTGGATGTAATGAAAGTGACAACCACGTGACTCTTGTTCTGCGAAAGTAACCCCGGCAGGTACTGACCTAGGATGGCTCATTAGGATTCCTAATGTGAATTAACGTCACGGATTGCGTCAAAGGGAATCGTAATACGTCATTGAACTGCGCATATCTGTTTATAAAATGCGAGAAAGAGGGAGAGAAAATGAGAAAGAGAAGGAAAGATGGCTGATTTGTTCAAAAACCAGGCAAAAGAATATGCAGAAAGTCGGCCGAGTTACCCAACGGATCTTTTTCAATTCATTGCATCTAAGACGCCCCACCACGAGCTTGCTTGGGACGTCGGTACCGGCAGTGGCCAGGCTGCTGTATCTGTACGTTCTCTCTCTCTCTTATCCGATGAGAAGGTCTCTAAGTCTAATTGGTTCGAATACAAGTTACGGATAATATTCAATGATCTATTACGTGTATCTTACATCCAAGCCTTCCAACAGGTTGGCCCTACTATGATGATGAGTTATTGTAATTATCAATGCTATCTACTGAAAATCTGGGCCATAGTCTAGAGGTGGGCATCGAGTCCGGTCCGACTCGACTCGATCCGATTTTTCAAGAACCTGATTTAAACTTGATCTGATTTGGGACCGAATCCAGCAGGGCTGACTCGATCCGATCCGAATCCTTACTGGCCTGACCCGAACTGAGTCTGACTTGATCACGATCCGAACTTGAAAAAGAGGGGTTAGGGTTCTTTAGGATTTCAGATTGGATTGGTCCGGATTGATCACGATCCGAACTTAATCCGATGTACGATCGGATCTAAATGGTCCTACTCGATCTGCACCGATTCAGGCCATCGGTTCGATTCGAATCAAGTCAGATCCACCAGATCAGGTTGGATTCGCCGGATCGAGTCTAATTCTGCCAGCTCTAGGCCACACCATAGAAAACAAATGTCTGGCCACTAATAAATAGAAAAATATAAATATGGATGGATATAGTTTATTTTTATTTAAAATGATCCTCGTGATAGGGCCAAGCTATTGGACAGGTTGGATTTTCTATACGCTTAAAAGATTGGAAGTTATCGACTTGTTGGACTGGAGCTTATAGTCCAGCTCGGTTGGACTCGAGACATTTTATACTTCGGTCATTGAGGGATCTATATCAACGAAGTCCTAAAAATATGTACTTATTAGAGGTCTTACGTATTTTGAATTTTCAACTTAAGACGGCATCATGACCACATTGCCCTTATCTTTTCAACTAACGGCTACAGCATAAATTAATGCGAACACAAATGTATGGGAAAGGGTACTATGCGGTCCATCTCATTGAAAGCCTGCCGTGAGGTTTATCTCCCGTGGACCCCATTATAATATATGTTGAACATCCATCCCATCATTCAGATGCACTCTTCCATGATGGGCCACATGCCTAAAAATTAGGCTAATCAATGGCTTAAGTGAGCCACACCACTGACAACAGTTGAGAGTCGACGCACACCCATTGAAACCTTGATGATGGTATACAAGGCCAACTGAGATGTTGCTAAGGCATACAACTCATCCATTGTGTCCTCCACTTGGATGAGAGGTCACTTTAAAGTTTCAACTATACCAAAAACATATGTAGTCTAAGTGGGATCCTTACTCTTGCTTCAGTGGTAGATTCTAATGAGTTTCAACACCCGTTCCTTGAATTTTAGATAGTGCTGAGTTTTTGGAATAAACCGGGAAACCCGCATAGTACCTGAGTTTTTGGAATAAAACTCAGGTGGGCCCCACCAAGTGCTTTTATATGTTTTAACGGTGTCTTCACATAATTTTAGATGGTATGGCCCACCTGAGTTCCGTATACGGCTGATTTTTTAAGTATCCCATAATTTAAAGGGGACCCATCAAATGCACGGTGTTGATGGTCGAAACGCATTACGTGGGCCCACACTTACCTCACGGGAGCTTATCGTGAGGTCGGGGGAAGGGAATAGTTCTATGAGCTCGTGGGAACTTCCCATCACGTCGATCTGTGCGGACTCCACCATGATGCATGTCCAACATCCACCCCATGGTTGGTTGGGCTTAAAAATCAAGTTAATCGATGACTTTTGTGGGCCACATCATGGTACAAAAGTTGAGAGGGGTTATCCTCTCATTAAAACATTTGTAATCATTTGTTGGGCCACCGAAAGCTAGTTCACAAATCCAGCCCATCTATTATGTGTGTCCCACTTTTATGAGGGTTTAGAAAGTTTTAGATGTATCCAAATTTTATGTGGGCCCCACAAAATGCTTTTATATGTTTTAGGCATGTCTTCACATGATTTTAAATGGTATGGCTCACCTAAGTTCCGTATACGGCTGACTTTAAGATATCCCGTCATTTAAAGGGGACCATCAAATGCACGGTGTTGATGTTCGACATGCATCACGGTGGGGCCCACACAACTCGACCTCATGGGAAGTTCTCATGAGCTCGAACGACATAAAATTATTTTCATATATATATATATTAATATATATATATATATATATATATATATATATATATATATGGGAAATGTACTATGCGTTCGACCTCACGATAAGCTCCCGTGAGGTCAAGCTGTGTGGGCCCCACCGTAATGCGTTTTCAACCATCAACACCGTGCATTTGATGGGTCCCCTTTAAATTATGGGATACGCCAAAAATCGCCGTATATGGAACTCAGGTGGGCCATACCATCTAAAATTATGTGAAGACACCATTAAAACGTATAAAAGCACTTGGTGGGGCCCACCTGATTTTTGCATGCGCCTGAAACTTGGTCTAAACCCTCATTCAAGTGGGACACACATAATGGATGGGCTGGATTTGCAAACACATGTTGGTGGGCCCTCAAAAATGGTTATGAATGTTTTAATGGTGCACGGCCCTCTCCACTTCTGTATGTGGTGTGGCCCACACAAGTCACGGATTGACTTGATTTTTGAGACCTAGGCACACAATGAATGGTGGCATCTGACTGATGGGGTAGATGTTCAAAATGCATCATGGTGGGGCCCACACAGCTCGACCTCATGGACGTTAAAATCAGCTCGAGCGCTAGTACCTTTTCCATATATACAATACACACACACACACGATGGTGTCGGACATCTACCCCATTAGTCAGATGCACCATTCCATGGTGGGCCTTGGGCTTAAAAAATCAAATCAATCTATGAATTGTGTAGGCCACACCACATACAAAAGTTGAGAGAGGTTATCCTCCCGTTAAAAACATTCATTATTGATTTTGGCCCATCAAGACGTGGTTCACAAATCCAACCCATCCATTATGTGTTCTCCACTTGGAAGAGGGGTCATACCAAGTTTCAGACCATCCAAAATTCATGTGGACCCCACTAAGTGCTTTTATATGTTTTAGGCATGTCTTCATATGATTTTAGATGGTATGGCCCACCTGAGTTCTGTGTACGGTTGATTTTTGGGATATCCCATAATTTAAAGGAGACCCATCAAATGCACGGTGTTGATTTTCGACACGCATCACGGTGGGGCCAACACAACTCGACTCATGGAAGTTCCCATGAGCTCGACCGCAAAAACCATTTCCCTATATATATATATATATATATATTATATATATAAATATATATATATATATATATATATTATATATATATTATATATATAATATACTCACCAGACAGATTTGCTAAACGGGCCAAGAATTCCGGCCTCTACTTAACCCACAACTCATCATCCTGTGGCCCAACCTCACTTAAAATGCATCAAGGCCACGCCCAACCTGACATGATCTGTTGAATTTTAATCAGTTTGGGCTGAACTAATCTGACCAGGTTTAAGAATGGAACATGGGGCTAAAGGTTTGTCAATGCTGATACATAAATCATGTATATGTATCTATACTTATTATCTATTAATTTGTTATGGGGCTTGGAGTAGGTTGGGTCATATAATCTGGTTAAGCTCTGATAAGCTATCTAGGCTGGTCAGGTTGGGTCAGTTCTACCCCAGCACAACCATTTACTTAGAATGGCCACATTTTCCAACCAGAGCCCAACCCACTACCCATTAACTTGGTCCAAACCCTTCCTAGAAGCTGGTTGACCCAACCATTGGTACATTAATGGGGCATTTGAAGCGTAAGTTATTTTAGATAAGCTACTTATGCCATAAATAACTTATCTTGGTTTCTACTTAATGAGCAGATAAATATGTTTGGTAAACAACATATTTATTATAAAAAAGTAGAAAAACATATTTGATTTCCAACATTGTAAGTATTCCGAAAGTTTGTTTGGTCCCCCTCGCATCCACCAGCCATCATGTGGGGCCAATCTTTGATGTGAATCAGTCATTGTGTCGGCCGTGCCATTGATGTGAGCCGTCCATCATGCAAAGGCCCACCTTCTTTGTGGGCCATTCATAAGGCCAACCTTTAACGTGCATGGTTCATTAGGTAGGGCCCACCTTTGATGTTAGTCATCCATCATGTTGGCTCGAGATCAATGTTATTGTCCACCATGTTGGCTCACAATCAATGTTATTGTCCATCATGTGGGGCCCATCTTCAATATCCACTCCCCATCATGTGGAGCCCACCTTTGATGTGGACCATCCGTCATGTGGGCCCACCTCTGATGTGGGCCGTCCATCATGTAGGACCCGCCTTGGAAATGGGCCTCTCATCATTAAGCCGACCTTTAATGTAGATTGTCCATCATGTGGGGCCCACCTTGATGTGGATCATCCATCATGTGGGGCCCACCATTATTAATTGCCCATCATGTGGAGCCCGCCTTTGGTGTGGGTTGCCCATCACGTGGGTCCCACCTTCAATATGGGTTGCCCATCATGCGGAGCTTGCCTTGGATGTGGGCCATTCATCATTAGCACCTCGATATGGGCTCATAATGTGAGGCCCGCTAGATGATCTACCTATTCATTAGATGATTTTCTAATCTCATGAACTGGTTTCATGGCCACTAAGCATATTCTCTAAAATAATTTTCTAAAGTGCTGTATCACCAATGAAAATTAATAAAATAAGTTATTTTTAGAGGTTAAAAATCAATTAAAAAAATTATTTTTTTCTAAAAAGCTACTTAATTAAATTTAATAACCAAACTAATTAATTTTTTTTAAAAAATAACTTGTTAACTAATGTAAGTTAAAAAAGCTACTTATTTGGTAGCATCCAAACTGCCTTGACTTACCCAATACAATGTTCTCTTGCTTCAATGGTGGCCCACTCATGGATGCCCATCTAATGTTTACACACTATATTTACACCACTGCATCATTCCATGCACCTCAACAACTAAATCATTCCTATTTTCTCATGGCCATCGCGAATGCATCCTTTTTCAGTTAGCTGGGATCTACAAGAACGTAATTGCCACAGATGCAAGCCCAGAACAGCTCTCCTTCGCACAAAAGCTCCCCAACATCCGCTACGAACATACTCCCTCCACGATATCCGCTGAGGAACTCGCACGCGATGTGGCCCCACATGGAACGGTGGATGTAGTGATAGTAGCCCAAGCCTTCCACTGGTTTGATCACCCCACATTCTACCAACAAGTGAACTTAGTACTCAAGACCCAATGGAGTGCTTGCAGTATGGTGTTACACTGTGCCACGAGTCAATGACTCAGTCGACGCTGTCTTTTTGCGATTTTATTCTGAGTTGGCACCCTACTGGGCTTCGGCTCGTAAGATGGTGGATGATGAGTATAGGAGTTTCGATTTCCCGTTCGAACCGGTGGAGGGAACTGACCACACTGGACCGTTCGAGTTCGAGAATAAGAGATTGATGAATTTGGGTGGGTATCTTACGTACTTACGATCATGGTCCGCGTATCAGACAGCGCGTGAGAAAGGAATTGAGCTGTTGAGTGAGGAAGTGGTGGAAGATTTCAAGCGTGCATGGGGAGAAGAGGATACCAGTACTCAGATTGTGAGGCATCCCATTTTTCTGAGGATTGGGAGAGTAGGGAATTAAGTGGGAAGAGTTTAGTATGAATTCCTTCTTTTATTTTATGAGTAGGACTGTCTACACCTTGCACACAACCACTGTATATATACCACATGATATACATGTATCTCAATCAAACCATTGAAAACATGGGCCAGATTTTTGTAGATGGATCACTGAATGGACAGTCGAAAAGTTTAACTGCTGAATTTGACAAATGGGTCTTGTCTAATCAGGTTAAGATCACCTAATGAAAGTGGGTCCCATAATTTGGTTGGTTTAGATTGAGAATGTAGGCTGTCACTACACCAAAAACGTCATTTAGGAACGGTTTTAAACCGTTCCTAAATCCCTTGAGAGTGGTTTTAAACCGTTCCTAAAAGAGGCGTCGTAGATAATCTGGAACGGTTCAATACCGTATCAAGTACCGTTTCAAAATTTAAGAACACTCTTAGGAACGATTTATACCGTTCCCTAAGGTTGCAAACGGTCACCTGAATTTATAGGAACAAAATTTTAGGAAAGGTTTTAAACCGTTCTGTTGCCAACGGTCAAATTTTTAATTTTCAGAACGGTATTTTTCATTATTTCGAATGGACAATAAAAGCTGTACATTTGTTTTTATATTTAAAAACCAAAGAATATTATATACAATTAAAAATTAATATTGAACAAATATGGTACAACTTTATAATAAAAATTATATATATTTACAACAGTAAGTTTACTATTGCATGAATACAATAAAAATAAATAAAAAATCCTCCATGATGTGCGCCTAGAGAAAACACATGGTCCTTTATGGTTGCACCATGACTTGCAATGACACTCTAAAAGAGGAACTTGTCTTTGCATTGCATATCAGGCAGAGCTGCTTTTGGGCTTGCATTGTAACTATTAAAATCAAAACAAAGACGGTAAGCAATTTGATTAGCCAAAAAACAACATAAAGATTCAAAAACTAAACACACAAAAGAGTGACAATTCAACAACTAAAACTAGAGGATCACCTGTAATGTTGCATATCGTCCCAGGCAAAACAATGCCTGTGTTAGGATGCACATTGAGGATCCAAGCACTTAACGCACACTTAACGTAGAGTACGGAGATGATTCATTGGGTACTATATAAGAGCACATGTTATAATCCATACCTTGACAACAACTGAATAATCATCACCAAGAGGATCTAGAAAGGGCTTGTAACTTTTTCAGCTTCTTCCTACAAAATTGATGTTATAATCCTAAGAAACAACTGGGGCAGAAACAACACTGGCATATCTTCAATGAGCAGAGTCTTATGGAAGTCACAGAACAAGTGGTGGGAGAATTGCACTAACCTTATCAGGATATGGGTGATCGTCAACGTATATAAAATAATCCTCCACAGGTGATGCTACAGCCAAATCACTACACAAATAACAAACATGTTGTCAAGGATTTTTGGATGTGAGGACAACCCATGGGGTTAGCTCGGAATGGAGTATCCCAACGTTTTTCTGATTTTCCATCCGAAAGGATTTGAATCAGAAAAAGTCGGATGTTTGGTCTCTCCAAGACGTCCAACACCAAAGTGGAAATTCATTGAAAGGCCATCTTTCTTCAATCCATTCTCTTCTTTCTCCCACTCAAAATGAAACAGTTAGGGCTGCTGTATTTGATTCAATCAACGCCACCAAAATCAAAAATTTTTAAAAAAATAAAAAAATAAAAAAAAATCAGTGTCACTCATCCTAATATGCATCAGCTCTGTAGATTGCATGTGAGAAAGAAACATGTCTTAAGATATCAATTTAAAACAAACACGAATACAATATCCTGAATCTTATCTTTACCTTTCTACATGTTGACATTGATTCATTGGGGTAAAATGGTGGATAACCCACAAGCATTTCATACATGATTTATGTCAAACAACCATTTTTTAATCCATAATGCACTTCTTCAACAAGTACCTGAAGATGCGAAAAGCAGTTGCTGCAGCTCTGAGTCACCTAGAAATAAAGCTTGCCTTCTTACCATTTCTGCTGCATAGAACAGATAATTGTATTAAGATCTAAATCATTAGAGAACATAAGCAAGAGAAATGGCTTAGCTGAAAGTGTAGAACAAAAAGGCTTCATACAGTTGCACATTAGCCTTGTTACCTTCATCATCTTTATAGTATCCATTTCAGGCTCAGGCTCATCCACATAGTGATCATCTCTATGCATGTCAAAATATCTGATCCACGAAGAGAACCTACAATAATAACAACTGCTACTAATATGCAGGTTACTAAACTAAATTTAACTCACCCGCACAATAAATAATACCATAAAATCCATCATAACTGAATGCGTGGGTAGTTTTGATACCAACTATATGACTGACTTGCAGAATATAGAATCGTTTATTCATCAATTAGGGAGTCACGAAAAGTCGTAGATATAAATGGGTAATTTTTTTAATTACACACGCACTCACACCCCATGCACATCCACAACCTCACACCATAGTGGTTTTTCACCACAACGGGTACTCGAACCCATGACCCTGTGTTGAAACTCTTGTAAGTCTACCATTGAGGCATGAGTAAGGACCCAATCCTATGTTCAGTCTGGATTCAGCTAGTATGTAGGCTTTACATCTTTTACTATCAGACCCAGGTTGAAGCTAGCATACGACACCATCTAGGTCTTAATGTGACGCCGAAAGATAACAAGGCGTGACTCTGTCTTAGCCTACTATCGGTCTTAGAACAAAAAGGGAAAGGGTAATGCCACCATCTCTAAACACATATTTCATAACAATACAAGTTGATTTTAAAAAGAAAAAGAAAAAGTAAAGAGTAAAATCGAATGATCAACCCAAGCTGTCCAATTTTCATATCGTTATCTCAAACCCATTTATTTCATAGAAAAATACGAGTTGATATAACAGATAGCAGTACAAATAGTCCAATAAAACTCAATAGCCTTTCATTCAATGATCCAAACAAGAAAAAGAAAACACCAACGTAGTGAAGACGACCTGCCAACACACTATTGCAAAAGGATAGTCCCTTTAAGCAGCTCTAAAAGCTTATTTAATAAGGCCACTTGCCAACACACTACTACAGATATCCTGCATTCTGCTACAGCTCTAAAAGCTTATTTTATGGTATTATTTAGATTATCTGGCATGGTCTATCCTATTTCTATCAGAGGCTTAGGTTGCAGAAAGGTGGGCTCTTGTACCAATTTTTGGTTGAAGAAAATAAATATTGCTTCCTTTGATTGAGCATCACGTACATTCAAGACAAGAACATGATTGACTGTATGTATGGCTACAATATGATAAAACTAAAAGAGGAAAGATTCTACTAGCTATGCTGTGAAACACAACAGCCCTTGAGTAGCATCTCATAGATGGGTTTATCCAAGTGCCATGTCAATCAGGCCAGCTGCATCTTCTCACATGTTTCGTTTCTTTAAATATGATTACCTACAACAGGTTACTGAGTCAGATATAAGGCAAGCTAGCTGGTGCTTTTATTTTTCCGGGCCCACCATCTGGTAATGTAAACCATTCATCTAGAAAGTTGGATGCCTGTAACTTGATCTGTTACGAGTTCGAATCATCCAACATTGTATATTGTTTTCTTCAAAATGCATCATGTTTCCATCAATCAAATTGGGAAATTGACAACCATCTACAAAATCTTTTCAAATTTCAGCTGAAAATTCTATATTATATTTCAAAGTCACTACCGACCTTAAGTACATGCTATATGATGCAAAACCATACCGAATTGTGAAAATTCAATTATATGAAGAGGAAATGACCAAATTGAAATGATTTTTCCATGTATTTAAAATTAGGAAGTAAGCCTTCAATGGAAATTTATTTCTCATGCAATCCCAATCATCGCACCTTTTAGGTGATTCTAGTGGTCATCGCAATATTTCCAAAATCAAATTTGTCAAGTAAAACCTGCCTATCAAAGCATATAGTTATTTCAAGTGGTCGTTTGGATGCCTGTAACTTGCTAAGTTGCAAACAAGTTCCACCTGAAAGTGAGCTTATGCTATTTTGTAACTAACGGTGAAATTTCTTATCCAAACACCGCCCGTGAGTTACCTGTACTAATAAAACTTACAGGCATCCAAATGACTCCTAAAACTAATCATGGAGAAAACAGAAGTAATAAGTTCTAAGTGCATTGGGTTTAAGTGTCGGGATACACATTACAACTTACAAGTGGAGCCAACAGTTGTGAGATACAAACTTTACTTTCATAAGCTCTGCCATAGATGGAAGATGTGTGAAAATACCTTATAGAATGAAGCTTTTAACCTGCCTGTCAATGTCCTACAAAAGACGGATAAGAAAAGAATATAAATATCAATTGTCTAGGAAAAAGATGGCCAAAGATTGGATGGAAAGGAACTTTCAATTAGATTTGGTTGGGTCATATATAACAAAATGGAACTAGTAAAATTATAGAAATATTACTAACGCAATCCAAATTTAAGCTTAGGATGTGAAATTACTATTCTCAGTTGATATGGGTTTCAAAGCATGGATTGGCTGCAAACAAATCCAAACGTACTGGCTCCTTGAAGAGTTCCTTACTGACATAAATTACACTACTGCAGTTAAGAGTTACACATGCTGTAGAGGCAAATATCATATACATGGACCAAACAAATCAATACCATATTAAGTAAACCTGAAACAGATGTTTGCTAAGCCTGCACGTGTGTGGAGCTGTGCCCATCCACATGTAGCCACACATGCCAATATGGAAGATGTGTATGAGATCCCAGCTTTTCATAATTTCATTAGATGAACCAGATTGATTGGATGTTCTTGTGCAAAAATCAGGCAGTGTTGCTTCTCAGGTCGGGGACAAAATACAAAAGAAATGGATGGCTGATACAGTTTTCTTCTAGACATCCATTTATTTCTTCACAGTGGTCCATTTGATGGAATGCTCTTGCCTCACACCCTTATGCTATTTTGGTGTCTGTGGTTGGCAAGGCTCCACACAAGTGTGGACTTTTCTAACCTCACCCAAAACGTATGCCTTGGGTCCAAGAATCAGGTCAGTCACAGATCTGGTGAGCCAAACATATGCAAAAGAATGGACAGTCGACATTTAATGTAAATGTGTGGCCATCAGATGAGTGTGGACCCCCGAGCCTACACTCTAAATAGTTGCTCCCACTTTGAATAAGCATATTGCATCCAAAGATAAATACACTAATACAAGTAAAATATTATGGGAACTCTTCGTGATATTGAAACACTGAAGATTGGTATAAAATAAAAAAATAAAAAAAATAAAATCAAAACATCCTCATTCTACAGTTTGAAAACATCATCCAAATATCTCACACTATTCATAAATGAGGAAGCCAGAATAGGAACCATAAAATGGAACAAACAATTGGAAAAACATCATTTAAAATGGATAGCAGGAAAGAAAATTTTTTGCAGGTCCATAGCTGCGGTTGATATGAACTGGGTTCAAGTAGATGGATACTAAATATCCAAAAAAGTTTGAAATTCAACTACATAAGATGCAAAGTAACATACTCATGGATCCCAAAAATGAATCATATCTAAATCTAAGGTGTACAACAAAATCAGAAAACAGTAATAATCTGCATCTGTTGAAAACAACATTGTAGGTCCACTAATCTTCATTGCAAAAAACCGAGAACCTCATAAACATAACTGGTCATTTCGATAAATAAGCTCAATATACCTTGCCTCCACTTCCTCGCCCTTCACTAGCATGGTGAAGCTTATCCATTAAGAATCCATCTTCATCTTTCAAACCACAATTACAAATCCAGGATGGACTGATAAAAACAGTATTGAGACAGGTAACATACAGGTAATAAATTGGTCAGTCCATGTCACTTATTATATAAACAAACTTTTAATTCTCCAGTGACAAAAGTAACTAGAAATAGTGACACTGACCAGAGAAGAGGAGCGAAATATTGGATGAGGATCCTTATATTCTCTAGTGACAAAGGGATGCTGCATCCAGGTTACAAAATTAATAGGCAAAAAACTCTAAATTATTATGTGATTTGGCTATTCAACAATAAAAAAGGAAAGCTGCAACTCGATTGAATTTGAGATTGGATAATTAGTCACTGCTTATCACTCTAAAGCTCTACAAGGAAGATTTTTTTTTTTTTTTCTTTTTTAAAGTTCACAATCTCACCTGTAGTAATTCGGAAGCAAATGGCCTCAAGCTTGGTTCACTGCTAAAATGTGTTGTTAGTTCCAGCCTTTAGAGATTATGACTGTTGGTTATCAAGATTATTTTAATCCTTGCCAAATTTGGATCTCTAAGGCTCTTAACACATAATTGCAAACTGATGAAAATGAGTCTCATTTTAGGTGTCTACCAAACAGGCCCTTACTGGATTGATTTTGTATTTAAAAAATAAATAATCAGATGTGTGGGTTGTTAATGACAGCAACATAAATGATTTTCCATCAAAAGCAATGAATACACTCAAACAGCACTATCCAAAACACAAGGCAGAAAAAAAATGAAAACTAAAAGAAAAGAAAAAAAAAAGTGTGTATTTACTCTTGTAAACATTTCAAAAGAAAATCCTTAGCCTCCAACGAGAGATGCTCAGGGATGGGTGGATGTGACTTTGTTGTCCCAATATAGAACAAAGCAACAACCTGGAAAAAGTTAATCTGAAAAATCCAAATGCCATGAAGAGTCGACGAAAGGAAATGAAAACAAGTTTTTTTTTTTTTTTTTTTTAAGTGTACCTCTTTGTACTGCTGGCTCCAGGGAGGTTTTCCTGTAGCCATCTCGATAATAGTACATCCAACAGAGATAGGAGAGATAGCCAGCAGACAGTACATCCAACACTCCATATGTCAGCAGAGCTAGGAGAGAGAGCCAGCAGAGATATAAACAACTGGAGGTAGATACAATGTCATACACCATTACTGAATTGAAACAGGTATCTAAAGGATCCGTGAGCATGAAGTGGAGGTAGATAGCCAGCAGAGATATAAACAACTGGAGGTAGATATAATTACCTGTTGAGAAATCTGAACCACTTCAGTTAGGGCCTGAACAATATCAAGAAAAATAGTTGTGTGAAACTAAATGAACCAAAACCATGGACAAAATAAAAGAAAATAAGATCAATAGAGAAAATTCTCGCCATAACAAACTAGCCATTAGACAAGCCCTAGGGATGAATTAATTGAGCACAGCTCACCATATGTTATGTGCCCTGGACTCTGCAGGATCCAAGCCATACATCTTCACCATAAATATGCATGCTAGATGATCAATTCAGCAACAGCTCACCAAAAAAGGGAGAGGGAGATCGAGAGAGGGAGGGAGATTGAGAGGGAGATCTAGAGAGAGAGTAGAGATCGGAAGAGGGAGAGGGAGATCAAGGGAGAGGGAGATCGAGAGAGAGGTTGAGATCGGGAGAGGGAGATCGCAAGAGAGGGAGATCGAGAGGGAGATCGAGAGAGGGAGAAGGGAGAGGGAGACGACCGGATGTGAAATGAGGTTTTGGGGGATTTTGGCGTAAGAAAAGGATGGTAATGATTCGGTAGGTTGCGACAGATATAGAGCAGTGTGCCTCTTGGGATTGTGGGGTCCACTGAGAGGTTTCTAATTGATCCATTCCATTCATCTGTTTAAAATAAAACAATAAAAAGAATGATAAAAACTAAGAAGATCCAACACTCAATTAGGATAAAAACTAAGAAGATCCAACACTCAATTAGGACACACCAATAAAACAGTGTAAATAATGACAGAGTTGGAACACAACAAGCAATTGGAGTACGGTTCATTACCGTTTCCGATCAAAAACGGCATAGAGCCGTTTCCAAACCAAACTCTGACGCGTTCCAGTTTGGTGATTTTGGTGTAGTGCACGTGTACAAAAAAATAAAATAATAATAATAATAATAATAATAATAATAAAAAATAAAATAAAAAATTTGCTTTAAAAATATTTCCAATGGTCATCATTCAACATACTCGTGTGGCTAGCCTGATGAGCAGACTCGCATAATTTCTAAGCCAGGCATCTAAATGATGGACCCAGCAGATGCATTCCTCAGATGTCCCACCCGCATGCCAGGTTGTCTGGTGCAGAGCTATGCATGGGCTTAGCAAAACATGAAAAAGCATATAACAAATTAATTTAAACTAGGCCGCACAACACACGGTGATTGGGCAGGGACTGCCAGACTGGCCTGATTTACCAAATAGAGAGAGAGAGAGAGAGAGCAGGAGGGGCGGCAACAGTAGGCCAGAGATTAGAGATTGTAGAGACCTTTAGGGTTTCATTATATATATATATATATATATATATATATATATATATATATATATATATATATATATATAGTAAAGGCACGGATCGACGGTCTGGATCGACGGTTCGGATAGCGATTTGGATCAACGGTTCGGGTCACGGTTCGGATCAACGGTTCGGTTCGGTTCTACACAATCTTAAACCGGAACCGATCCGTATCCAACGGTTCTCCAAATTTTGAAACCGAAACCGGAACCAGTGCTACCTAAAACCGGACCAAACCGGGCCGATCCAATGGTTCCGGTCCGGTTCCACGGTTCTACTGGTTATATGTGCACCCCTACCTGAAAGGGGCATTTTCGTTTATATATATATATATATATATATATATATATATATATATATATATATATATATATATACACACACACACACGAAAAAGTGATTCCAAGGCTTTAAAACCTCAATGCTAGTCCATATGGACTCCCGGCATGACCGCGTCGCATTCTACGGCCTTCTTAACAAAAACCAGTTTTCACCTGCTTTACTTTCATCTTGTGTGCACGTGACCTTGAACTGAGAGCTAATAACTATTTCAGATCTTTTACTGTGTTGGGTGTGATTGAAAGAGGGCTCATAATCTTCTCTCCTAATCTTTTGATAGAGGTTCGATGGGACTGCTTTCTCTATTCTTCCAACGTGGGTACTTCATGTGTACCGGTGCATGGAACATACGCGCTTTACAGTAAAGTCATGGGAGCCTTGAGATGTTGACATTTCACCCAATTATGATTTCGAAGAGTACCGTATTTTTATTTTTATTTATTTTGTTTGTTTTCTTGCAGAGTACGATGGATGATATGCAGGCAGTCAGAGACTACTCAAAATATGCCTGGGTGGCCAACAGATAGTTCAAACTAAACCATCCAAAATTACCATCACGAGTTTAAATGCATCATTAACTAAAATTAGTCTTATTTGGTTATAAAGATATTAGATGGCTGGACATATATTTAACAGTTAGAAATGAAAAAATGGCCTTATTTCAAAGAACAAGTGACTACGAATCAGAGCATAGGATTGTTTAAATAACTGATTTTTGCATCTTAGCTTAACAATAGTGAGTTCCACAATTTAATTGGTTTAAATTGCGTCAATGTATACCACATTTATCATTTCTAAGTGCCTGTATACCAAGCGTTGTACACAGCCGGAGTATGAAATAACTCACCTATGATTTGCTTACTCATTGTGCAATCTTTCCCTTGTCCACAATCTTCTCTTACTTCAAGATTGTTTCTGATGGGGTAGATCTTGTCTGAAGTGATATGTGGCCCAAAAAATCTTTATTAATTCATAGGTAGCATCAGCTGCTGTCGCCCTAATCTCTACTTGTTGAAGCTATTCCTTCTTGTTTTTTTCCTGGGACATGCATACTGCCATCCTCAGGAGTTGGGTGCCTACAAGTTGGGCCCATGGTTTGGTATCCAAACCATTTAACCGATGGGAACTCCAGTAGATAACCAAACCAGACGGTCA
This sequence comes from Magnolia officinalis, assembly GCA_021015155.1. Classification (NCBI taxonomy): domain Eukaryota; kingdom Viridiplantae; phylum Streptophyta; class Magnoliopsida; order Magnoliales; family Magnoliaceae; genus Magnolia; species Magnolia officinalis. The sequence continues at coordinate 28,970 of JAJHSJ010001978.1, forward strand.
TAACTCATCCGAGGTGGTTTTTTTTTTTTTTTTTTTAATTTAAATTTTTAAATAATAATAATAATTATTATTTTTAATTATTTTATGGACGGTTAAGGAAAAAACACAGCCATCTACAATATTCAACGTAAAGGAAGAAAAAGGGGCTATGGATTGAATCATCCAATTTGTAGGCTGTCAGGCCTATATGGGACCAGAAAAAGGGTCTAAATCACATGTACATAGAGCTGGGCATCCCGTGGAGCCGGACTGAGTTATAGCGGACCTTACTCTCCTGTTTTGAAATGGGCCTGACCCGAAACCGATTTGGTATCGAATATAGCATGCTTGACCCAATCCAAGTCCATGTCTATCTCAAACTAATAGGAATCAAGTCCGACCCGGTCACAAGTACCAAGTCGGGTTGAGTCGGCACCGAGTCAAGTTGGCTATAGCAGGTATCCACGGGCTTAAATCACCAATCTAAGCCTAGATTCATTTGCCAGAATTGTAGCCTCTCCGGCAGGTACACGGCATCTCAGATTTAAAATGGTTATATATATATATATATATATATATATATATATATATATATAGAGAGAGAGAGAGAGAGAGAGAGAGAGATGAGAGAAGTGAGAGAGAGAGAGAGAGAGAGAGAGTTGACTCAGTATCGAGTTGGATTTTGAGTCGAGTTGAGTCAAGTTACTAAGTGACTCAAATTCGACTTGATTTGAGTTTGGATTGAACGAAGTCAACTAGATTTGGATCGACTGACCTATTAAGTTCAGATCGAGTCGGATGAGTCGAGTTTGCTGAATGGAGTGGTCTTATGCCCATCTCTACCCATAGAGACGGAAGGCTTAAGCATAGCATAGAGATCAATGACAGGATCAGATATAAAATAATAATAATTATTATTATAATAACAAAATAAAATAAAAATTACCATTCTTTTGACTTATAGGAGACGATGTTTAGAGAAAATAAGTGGTAGGTTAGATATGAAATGATGTGTGGCCAAAAAGTCTAACCTACTTACAATCAGGTAAATATAACCTAAATCTACCTAAATCTTTTATAATCATTCCTTCCTCTCTTTTATAAATACGAGGATGTGGTTGGTTTTGCATGTCTTGTGGAACCTAATCGTCCATCACCAGTGTGGTAGGATTTTATGGTACAAATTCAAGGCTAAAAGGTCCACAACGCCTCATTAGTTCCTAGCTAATGTAACATAGAGGTTTGCTATGCCCACATGAGGGTACAAGGTGGTTCATGCACACACCACCGCATTGCCTGCATCCAAATAAAGGTGAAGAAATCCAAATCGTCAATCATATCGGTTTCACCATGTAGATCCCCTAACAAAAATCAGGCCGGTCGGGTAGTGAAGCGTGCCACGGTATTGGCAACAGCCAGATGGCTTCAAAATTAATTGCTCAATGTTCCTCGCTCATCAGTTTCGTTCGTAAATTGTAGCCTACCTATTGTTCTAACGGTCATGAGTTTTTCGCAAAAGCATCAAAATAATGAGATCCGCACTACGGATGGCTTTGATCGCATCCCGTATGCATGCTGGTACATGTGGCAGAGTGCAGATGTGTCATGTTCTCCTAGGTCTTACTTAATTAAGGATGGTGATGTGGTAGGTTCAACATGATATGATGTGTCGTGGAAATGTGTAATAATTATTGGGCTTTTTTCTTTGTGTTGGTTAAGCTAGGGTGAGAGAACCCTGTTAGCACTTTGGTAAAAGATCACAATCTCGGGTTTTGTTCTTATTATCTTTTAACTAAAACAACGAAAATCTTTTCTAGGGGGAAACTGGGAAGAATTGGGTTGTAGGCTTAAAATTTTTGCAAAGTTCAGGGCGGACCTATTCGAATTTTATATTCACTTAATCCGAACCTAGCCCATTGCCAGCCCTTCTTCTATGTCATCCACATGTTCGTTTGTGCTGTTCTCAGTGGTACGGTGACTTCTGGACTACAAGATAGCATCAGTGGCATTGAGAAACATAGATTCATTGGCATTTGAAAGTACCCCAAATCAAATTTTTTGTTGAATTTGTAAGATGACTTCGTGCTTTATCTGTGGAGCCTTTTGGGATCGGCGCCTTCAAGAACATATAACTGGGATTCTCTCTCTCTTTTATTTTTTTTTTTATTTTTTTTTTTTTTCCACTTCTTTTCCGCCGTGGGAATAATATTCTATTCTATTCTACCAAGGTACTTGCCAAATGTTCAGCGAAGATTGTTGATCTAGTTTTCCGATGGACACTTCTCATACCCTTGGGTGTGGAAATGATCTTAAAGGAAAAGAGTCACCGGTCTATTAGGTTGTATTTGAGTGTGTACCTCTCATCGTTTAGGAGCTTCCCTATTTGTAATAGAGGGAAGATCACACAGTTGCCCATTGGTTCATGTTGGCTGTTAGTTCGACTTTCTTTCATGAGTCACCCCATTTTCCCCATAATAGTAAGCCCTCCCTACTTTCGAGTCAGTTGCACAGATTCGGAAAGTAGGTCGAAAGCACTTAGATCAAACTATTCCACCATAAATGCTGAGTATGGCGGCCAACACGGGAGTCGAGGCGTGTCGGTAATCATGTACGGCGTACTCGAGGTGGCGCGTCATGGCTTGAGGCCACGTGACCTATCGAGCCGTCTTTTCGGTATTTGACCAATGAGAGAGCGACACATGGCAATTTCTCGGTAACAAGGTTTGAGTGACGAGTGCGGTCACGCCATGTGTCGAGTTCGGGTAGTCGAGGGGGGGGGGGGGGGGGTATGGGATTCGCAGTAATGAGAGCCTTTAAAGGCTACCACGTGGCTTCCCTATATAAGTAAAAACCATAAACCTTGGTTGAGTCTGTTTGCATTTCCCCTCTGCTTATGCCCCTTTCACACTTGGACCCTTAGCCGCTGCATACAGAGGCGAGGAGTTCCAACGACTTAGTGAAGTTACCAGTGGTGATAGGGCGACAATCTCCCTCCAGTGAGCCCTGTTTTCAACTCACCCCCTCCCTTTTCTTTTTTCTTCTTCGTTACTGACTCCTGGCATTTGTCGAGCAAACTTCCATGTCGGATTCAGTACGCTCGTGGGAGGGGGCCTCCGGCGACGACAGTGGGGCAAGTAGCCTCTGCACCCGATGTCGAACCCACCGTCACCATTAGTGATGATGAGCGACGCCGATTTTCGGGCATCACAATTGTCGCGAGTGTTGGAAACATCCCCTGTAGAGCGGCCAGTTAGGGTAGAGTGCGATCTGCCTGTAGAAGGGGACTTAGACGAATCCCCTGGGGAGGATGAGAAAGAGGAGAAGGGCCACATGAGGTCGTCCCTCAAGGATGCTGACCTAGCTCGGATCAGGCTGGGGTACCATATACCTGAGTCGGTCGTCCTCTAAGTTCCTTCGCTGGACGAGCTCCCTACTCATCCTCCAGAAGGAGCAGTTGCTATCTTTCAGGTCAACCTTCAATGCGGCCTGAGGTTCCATCTACAAAATATAGTAAGACGAGTGCTTGCTTGTTTGGATTTGGCTCTGGGGCAGCTGATCCCCAATGCTTAGAGGGCGTTGATCAGCTGTTCCATCCTTTGGTCTGACCTCAAGCAACCCGACCTTAGCATAGATGAATTCCTCCACATGTACCAAGTGAAGCCCAACCGTTTTCATAAGGGCTGGTACTATCTCTCTGCTTGGAGGGGGACTGGAAGGGGCATGGTCACAGACATCCCAACCTCTAATAAAAATTGGAAAGACAAGTCGTTTTGGGCTTCTGCCAGTTGGGAAGTACCGAGCTTGACTCTGCGTCGTGGCTTGGTTCCCACCGCATTTACTACTCCAGGTTGGCTTTCCTCTCACTTAGCTCTTTTTGGTCATTTCTCAATTGGTCAGTCTCCTGTGTTTTTAATAGTTCATGCATGTCCTCTTTAATGCAGATTTTCCCAAATATCCTCCCCTCCTAGGAGACAACTCTCTTGCTCAGATCTAGGGAGCAAGGTCATTAGGAGAGAAAGATCGATCTTGGAGAAGACTTATTCAATCAGAGCTCCTGTTCGACTCGGGTCTCGATACCGAACTTACAGGTAAGAGCTTTAGCCAACCTTTAGGACTTAGAAAATTTATGAATTCGTAACTAAATCCCTTTCGGCTCTATTTGATGTAGAAATACCCTGAAGCTTGTCCTTTGTTGAAGCCCGTCTCAAAGCGCAAGGCACCTCTCCCTGAGGAGACTGTGCCGGTGAAGAAGGCAAAGAAGCCGAAGACGACCTCCAAAAGTAAAGGGAGAGTCGGTCCCTCATCTCCCACTATCGTGGAGTTGAGGATGAGGCGATGATCACTGAGCCCGCCTCTAATGCTGAGGTGACGGTCGAAGCGACTGCCTGCGAGGGATGCTCGTCTCACCGAGGTCTGGAGAGCTGCTAAGCCTCTTGTCGAGGCTCAGCCCGTAGAGGCTGGTGAGGCCAGCGGGCCTCCTATTGAGCCCTCTAAGGCTCGGGAGGAGAGACAGCGTCCTTCCAAGACGACGCGTGAGATATTAGAGGAGCTCATGCCTTGGGCATAACGACATATCCTCACTACTGAATTCCTCGGCACGTTGGACTCTTCACTAAATGCAATCCTCGCGTTCGCGACGAAGAGTTTCCTCAGGGTAAGTCGATCCTCTTAAGTATTTTTTTTCCTTTCTCCGTTCGAATTCTGACACCTTCTCTCGTTCTTTTGGCAGTTTGCCTCTTGTTTCCTAAAGGTACACCATGACATTGTGCGCTTGCAGAAGGAAGTGTGGGAGAGAGAGAATAAACTCACAAAAGGGGTTGAGGCAGAACAATTCCTCGTTGTTGCGAGGAGTCTCAAGTTGTTGTTGTCACAGTTGACCAAGCTTGCTCTGCTGCGGAGGCTTGAGCTTCAGTTCTGGCTACCGAGCTAGAGGCGACAAAGAAGTTTCTCGCCTAGGCTTCTGATTAGTTGGCTTAATAGGAGGTGGACAATGCAGAGCTGAAGGTAAAGCTCGAGAAGGCTGAGGTAGAGGCTTAAGCGACTATCTCCTCAGCTCTAGTGGATGCTATCAAGGAATTCTAGTCCTCCAAAGAATATTTGGAAGACAGGGATGCCTTGTACCAGATGACATTCATGAAGTGCATCGAAGAGGTTAAAGAGGTCTATCCTGAATTAGACCTCTCTGGCTTTAAAGATGCTAACTCTGAATCCGAGGCCCCTGCTGAAGACGTGCCTTCTGAGCAGCCCCCAAAGGCTTAAAGACAAACCCCTTTTGTACCTTCAATTTTTGTGGACTTTAATGTAATACACTCCATGGAGCTTTATCCATACAACTCACTTTTTCGCATAATGCTTGTATATGAATTTCTCTACGTAGATAGATCGGATCAAGTAGATAGATCAGATCAAGTAGGCAGATCGGATCAAGTAGGTAGATTGGATTCTAAGAAGAGGGTCGATCCGTCGAAAACCTTAGTCGCGATAGCCATCGGAAGTTTACTCCTCCTTTCGAGATCCGATCAGTCGACTAGGTCTTTTCCCTTTTTTACTTGGGAGAACCCTTTGTAGTGTTCCACTTACAATGTAAGTGCCGGTAGTGTAGAACCCGACCTCCACTTGGGGGGTCGGCTCATTGATAGGGGCTATTCTTCCCATTTATTTTGGGAAGCCCTTTGTAGATTTGTTCTGACAAACAATCATTTTTAGGCACGGAAGTAAGAAAAGGACTGTGGGATTTCATTCCACTAACTTGGATGCAACCAGTACACAGTAAACTATGTAATCGATATGAATCGGTTCCTTAAGGATGGTAGATCATGAGGTGTTCAGCATTCCATGGGTGAGGTAAGAGCTGACCTTCAAAGGTCTTCAAGGTGGTATGATCCAAGTCAGCTAGTCTTATTACCATGTAAGGTCCTTCCCAGTTAGGGCCCAAGGTTCCCGAGCCAAGTTCCTTAGTATTTTAGAAGGTTCATCGAAGGACTAAGTCCCTAGCTCGGAACCTCCTATCTTTTACCTTGACATTGTAAAAACAAGCTACTTGTTGTTGTTGGACTGCAGTTCAGATTTGAGCTTGTTCTCTTCTTTCTCGAGAAGATCTAGAGTCATTAGCTCAGAGTTTTCTGTTCGTCGAAGGACTCAGTCCAAGTAGTTGGTATCCCAATTTCTACCGGAGTAATGGCTTCAGCTCTGAAGGCCAAAGAAAAGGGAGTTTCTCCCAGTGTTTGTCTGGGCTGTAGTTCGGGGTTTGTGCCCGAAGAACATTAGAGAGCTCTTCTACCCATGCTCCTTTAGCTTTTTCGATCTTGGTCTGGAGATGGTGTTTGATGATCTTGTTGATTGCTCCGACCTACCCATTAACTTGCAGATGTAGTGGCGAGGAATAAAAATTTTGGATCCCAAGGTTTTTGCACATTCCTTAAAAACGATTGTGTGGAGAATTCCAAACTTGCACACAATGTTTTTCCAAATGAAGTCTGTTATCATTTATTTGGTAATCTTACCAGAGGCTTGGCTTCGGCCCACTTTGTAAAGTAGTCGATTGCAACTACGACGAACTTGGTTTGTCCTTTGCCAGTTGGGAGGGGACCGATGATGTCAATGCCCCATTTGGCATACGACCATGGACTGGCCACAGGGGGTTAGTTATTCGGGAGGTTGCCTGTTAGGCCTATGTTCTAGTACCATTCTATTCCTTAGGATCTTGCGATCCACCCCATCAAATTCCGGCAACCCGCGACCTGTAGATAGCATTTGCGAGCAACCTAAGTCACATCCTGTAAACCTGAGTTGGCTCAACCCGAGACCTATGCCATTGCAACCGCGTCATCATCACAGTTCTAACGTCGCATCTCTTGCACCAATGCGACACTTAGATTGAGAGTTATGGCCCACGCATTATCCCGATCGTGGACCGCACATTGCGGTACCATAGCTATTCCAGATAAAGTGCATTTCTCTAGAGCAATCTTGATGATGATGTCATCCTAGATAGCATAGGGTGACATCACCACCCATGCCTCTTACATGTAATCATTCCAAGCATGCTCTTTCTCTTCCCCATGCTTTACACCTCTTACATATGTAATGATTATCTTACAAAGTAATGATTCCTCCACTACATCTCTCTCTCTCCCTCCCTTTCATTCTCCATTGCTAGCAAGGAGCTTGGTCATCCCACCATTAAAGAGAAACCCATCCCAAGTCTAGCCCTCTTCCAAGCTTAAGCCCTCCCAATCCAAGCGTCCATACCCCATCTCCACCATTAAATCAAATCGTTTAAAGCATAAGAACCCGAGGGTGGAAGAAGGAGAAGAAGATTGAGGTGGGTGAGGTGGGTGCCCTTTAGGATTAATTGTTTTCTTTCTTAGATCTTTAGGTTCTCTTGCATGGGGCAAGTAGGACCCACCAATCAATGGTGGGGATCCTATTTGACCCCTAAGTGTGGCAATGGCCCACCTTAGTTACATGCACATGTCATGATGGGGCCATTCTCCATGGACCCCATCATGATGTATTGCTTGATCTAGAACATTGAAGGCTCATCTAGACCTTTGGTTCATGGTGGGGATGGCATCCCCACCTCAAATTTTCTGATGTAAGGGCCCATACATGCATGGGACCCATGTGATGTATGGTTTTGGATTATATTGAGGGGCTCATAGCGGCGAAGCCCCTCTCTTTGGCCGATCTTCCTCTCTCTCTCTCTGTTTTGCATGGACGTGGCCCACCTGATGTGCTCAGCACATCCAGACCATCCAGCAGGGTGGATGGTCCTGCTGTCCAAAAATCTAGACGCTGGCTAGCCCACCTTGTTGTCTTATGTTGCATGCAAGGTTTAATTCAAACACAAGCTTGGTCTGGGTGTGTGTGGCCCATCTAAGTGGCCCTATCTTAACTATGTGATGAATTTTCTTGTTGTCTAGTAACCTATGGGCTGCACTAAGCAACAACACCTTGTTGTCTAGATTTTAGGCCCATGTTGCTGACTATTTTGAGTAGAGTTTAACCTTCATTTCTCAGCCTGATTTTGATGGGGGAGAGGGGTGGACCATTGGCGTGTAGACCCCCACGTTGATGTACATCCACCGTCCAGGGCCAACAGGCCCCCATGATGTATGCATTTATATCCACACTGTCTGCTTTGTGGGCCCACCTTGTTGCACTGTCTAGTAGGCGGGCTTGCTACCTGTCCATTTGGACAGGCCTGGATGAAGGAAAATACAAATTTTAGCTTGTATCCTAAGTGGTGGGCCACATGTGTGGACCCACCTGATGTATTTGTTTTATCCACACCGTCTAGATAGGTCGAACGGTGGGGCCTGCTGTGATGTTTGTGTTGTCCACACAGTCCAGACCCTGGACGGTGGGACTCCACGTGATGTATATGTTGCACCCACGCCGTCCAATGGCTGTGGGGCCATGTGATGTATGTGTAGCACCCACGTCGTCCAGCGGTTGTAGGGCCCACATGATATATGTATTATTCATCCACACCGTCCACTTGTTTGGGACGGTGCTGGATGCACCATGATGTTTGTGTTTTATCCATATCGTCTAGTCCCTAGACGTGGACCCCACTTGGTGCATGTGTTTCATCTAGCCGTCCAGCCCCTTGGACGTCCAGCAATAGCTGGGATGCTGCTAGACTAAAAATCCAACAACGGGCCCACCTTTATGTATGTACTTTGCCTTCATGTTGTTCAGTGGATGGGCCCCTCCTTTAGTTCCTTGCAAGGCCCACCTCCCATCTCATTAAAAGAGGGTCAGACTGTCCAGATTTCTGGACATCCAGCAGGCCTAGATGGGCTGGATGTCTAGCCTTAGAACCACTCTAATGTATGTCCTACCCATCCATTATGATGTACTGTGTGGCTGTTTTTTAAGACATTATGATGAATGTGTTGTACACCTGGCCCAACTATTTTTTGGAGCCTATGGGTTGCCCAAAGAGGGCCACCAAGATGGATGTGTTGCCCGACCATTTTCCTGGGCTAAGTGCTGCCCCATGTAGCCCACCTTGATGTATGTAGACCATGGGCTGACCCAAGAAGCCCAACATGATGTATGAGATAAAATGAATGCTGTCCAAATTACGTTCTAACTATTGTGAGGGCCATGGGCTTTTTCATGAGGCCCATTGTGATGAATATGAGACCCATGTGATGAGGCCCATTGTGATGTACATGAGGCCCTTATGGAGAGGCCATTGTGATGAGTATGAGGCCCATGTGATGAGGTCAATTGTGATGTATAGGAGGCCCTTGTGTGAGGCCCATTGTGATGTATGGCCCATTGCATTATATATGTGAGGCCCAATTGTGATGTGTGAGTCCACCATAATGTATGTATTGTGTGTTTCCTTTGGCCATGGTATTTTTTTTTTTTTAGGATATGGGCTGTCCCAAATAGCCCATTTTGATATATGTAGACTTTGGGCCATTTCTTGAGGCCCGCCATGTTGTGTGAGATGTTATGAGTGCTGCCCATTTGTTTCCCAAGTAGTATTCAGGCCATGGGCCCCGTTATAAGTTAGATTTCATGATGGGCCGCATTCTAGGGGACAATGGTGGTTAAATGTCCACATTGTGAACCTCCCTAGGGCCCATTGTTAGGTCCATTCTCATCGATTCGGGCCCCCATAGTGTTACCTATCTAGCCTTAGTGGGATAACCTAAACCATTGGGCCCCATTAATGATTATACTTCCTATATGCCTTGTAGACTTGTCCAAGTCATAGGGCGCACCTTGTGCTTATTGGGCCCCCCATAGGAAGCCGATTTACTATGTGATGGAATGGGGTGAGGAAGCCTATTCCTTGTTCTTAGGCCCATTGTCACGCCCCAAACTCGAAAAATAGTCTCACAAAATTTCCAATCACAATACGGCGCCGATAGCCTAAGTAGTGCCCCATTCTCGGCTCCTGGCACCCATATGCCAGATTCCAATCCTGGGATCCTATAAAGAGGATTTTCAATATAATTTTTTTTTTTTTGTAATGATGGAGCATAACCACAAGTAGAACCAAGTCACAAAACAGCATCACCACATAGCCACTATATCAGAAATTTTGAGTACAATGTGGAAAGGGAAATACAGTATAGATATCAGAACTCCAAAAGCTCAGCTACACACTCCTGCCTCAGTGCTGCTGCAATCCAACGTCACTTGCACGCAACAGTCGTGCATAAGCTTACGAAAAAGCTAAAGGGTGGTATAAGTGTGTGTACAAGGCAAGTGTCAAGTATGTAATATCAGAGTAATGTAGAAATATACTGGTAAATCTATGAATACTATCAGTTGTACCAAGGCTATGCGATGCAAGGCATGAACACTATCGGCCATACCAAGGTCATGCGATGCAAGGCCTATGTAGCCAAATGTCATATGCAAGATGCAACATAAACATGTCAGTCCTCATCAAGTATATATCAGTATAGTTCCCCTCTGGGATATCACCGAGGTTTAATACACTCCACACTGACTGCCACCTCCCTAGCCGCACAGCCTAGCGAGTGGAAGAGACCACACTATCCGCCTGACCAGTAGTCTGCCAATACCTACCCAGCTCATGGATAGTGGACCCATTTATGAGCTGGTCTCAAACTCAGCCTAGCTTACAATCCCCTCACTCAGGCGGATAAGGTCACACCCCCTTCAAAACGACCATGACACAGTGGGAGACGTGGCCTACTGGTATTCGACACTCGTGCGCTCATGTATCCACTCGGTCTAGACGTTGGAGCATCTCCTGGTACCAAAAAGGTTTTGAGACTTTCACCCAAGGACATCCTATGTGCCCACAGTGCTAGAACCAATTATTTCCAGTATCCAAATCCGGCCATCCACGATGTGCTTGTGGAGGCCACGACCTTGATCTCACTAAGACGTATAGTGAATCATGTCACACGGAATGCGAAATGCTGAGTCACACCATCCAGTCATGCATCACTTCTGCGCGTACCGTGCGATCATGTGGGACACTCCGTCTCATAAGGAGTCCCATAAATGTCTCATCCCAACGTGCCTGCTTTGATCAAACACTCCTCATAAAAGGCATACAAATGATGTGTATAGGCATGTATCATGATGTTATATTAAGCATATTCTTAATGTATTCTACTAGGCTAAGTATATTAGCATGATTATCAGATATAGCAGGCGATGATCGACCTTAACTGGTGTGCTACTTACAAGAGTAAGGGCTGAACAATACGCCCCACTAGGAATATAGAAGTCTATATGGAATGGTCCATGTTAGACTATCATAACCTATTCAAGGTACTAGTATATCATATATCCTAAGGCGGGGTCCACTTGAAAGGACAGTGGAAGGTATCATCATCAATGGGGGCCCAACGGTTGAGTTAGCCGATGGGTAAGGGTGGAAATGGGCTTAACAATGGGCCCTAGGAAAGCTTACAAGGTGGATAACCACCATGGTCCTAAGGTGCGGTTCGTTTGGAAATTGGGAATTGGAATCATAACGAGGCTCTTGGCCCTCCAATTATCTAGGAAAAGGATGGACAACGCGTGTATATAACACATACATCATGGGTGGGCCTCATCCCTCACAATGGGCCTCATGTACATCATATTGAGCCTCACACAAGGGTCTCACATACATCTCCATGGGCCTCACTCAAAGGGCCTCATACATCACATTGGGCCTCACTCATGGGCCTCATATACGTTGCATTAGGACTCACTCGTGAGCCTCATATACATCGCATTGGGCCTCACTCGTGGGCCTCCAATAACTCAAGTGGGCTGCATCACATGGGCCTCATACACACAGTGGGCCTCATATACATCAAGTGGGCTCATCATATACATGGGCTTCATATACATTAAGTGGGCCTCACAACATCATGTGGGCCTCATTACATGGGCTTCATATACATTAAGTGGGCCTCATATACATGGGCCTCACACATTCTAAAAAAAAATGAATCATATCGAAAGATCATCTGGACCACACCCTAAATAGCAGTGGAGATGATGATTGGAAAATCATCAGGACCATACCACAAATAGCAATGGAGATAATGATTTCCACCCTTAAAATTACTAGGTCCACACCATAACGTTTATTTTCCATCCAATCTGTTCATACGGTCACAAAGACCTGAATCAAGAGGAAAAACAAATATCATATTGATCGAAAACTTTGTGATCCCTAAAGGATTTCAATGGTAGGCGTTTAATTCTCCACTGTTTCCTGCAGTGTGGTCCACCTGATAGATCTGCCTCATTTTAGTCTCAGGCCTTAAGATGATGTCACCATCTGAAATGGACTGTTTAAAATAACACATTCATCAGCGGGACCCACAGAACTTGCTGACGACATCACAACAGTGGGTCCCACCGAACTTGCTGACGTCAGTACATCAGCAATATTGCTGGTGTGAGGCGTACACCAGCCAATCCGATTTACGACCGTCTAAGGTCTGGATAGTGTGGATAGCAGAATACATCAAAGTGGTTCCCACCATCCAAGATTTGGAGTGTGTGGATAGACCCATACATATCGGTGTGGGTCCCATTTTTAACTAACGTCAATACATCAGCTAATAGCTGGTGTAGGTACTCCAGCCAATTCGTTCCACATGGGTGGCTCCCACGTAGGGCCCACCATCATATGTAATATATTATATTATTATTATAATATATTATCATATATATATATATTTAAACAGCAACGTCCAGCATCCAGACCCTGGACATCTGGACGGACGGTTGGATATAATACATAAGTCAGAGGTGGGGTCCATCGTCCTTGGCCACCTGGACGGATGGATGGAATACGTAAATCCAGGTGGGTCCACGCACATGTGGCCCACTAAAGTTTAGGTCCACAGAGACACTCTTTAAGGGTGGGATGATGAAGTTTGAAGGGTTGGATGGGGAGATTTTGAGGTAGGAAGTGGGCCACACACTTAGCTTATTTTATCTCCTTAGGATTCTTCTCTCATGGTTGCTTAGGAAATGGTACAGAATGGAGTGAAATGAGAGAGGAGTAGGATTGTGTAAGAAGGATGGGATGAGAGGAATGGGTAGTGTAAGAGAGGATGGGTGTGTGTAAGAGAGAGTTGACTTATGGGGGTGACCGGTGGCATGAGTATGGGTTGCTTGTCATTGTTGGTAAGAAAGGGATGGGAGAGGCATGAGTTTTGTACTTGACTAGTACTTGATTAATGTGATGGGTTGTAGAGATTTTCTTAGAATTCGTAACGGGCGATATT